>JBBELK010001154.1:0-113617 GCA_037783545.1 Henricia sp. BOLD:AAB3569 | reverse complement strand
AAGTGTGGTCCAACGTCGGCAAATTTGGAGGTTGAAAAATGTTCCGACGAACTTTAAATTTTGCATGCCTCCAAACTCTCTATATTGCGCACTTGTCCTAAAAAATTGACAGACTTTCGCCGGGAAATGGCAGAGAAATTTCAAAGTTTAGGGAAAACTGGGTTGGGGCTTCCTGACTGCTCACGCAAACCGTGGCTGTCTGTACACACCTCTTTGGTGTACTCCTGAGTCGTGCGCATGCTCAGTCCTTCGGACTGTCGTTGACGCCACCCCAGTTTGGCTCGGCAATTTGGTCAAAGTGTGGTCTAAACGTCGGCAAATTGGAGGTCGAAAAATTTTCCGACGAACTTCAAATTTTGCATGCTCCAAACTCTCTATATTGCGCACTTGTCCTAAAAATTGACAGACTTTCGCCGGGAAATGGCAGAGAAATTTCAAAGCTTAGGGAAAACTGGGTTGGGTCTTCCTGACTGCTCACGCAAACCGTGGCTGTCTGTACACACCTCTTTGGTGTACTCCTGAGTCGTGCGCATGCTCAGTCCTTCGGACTGTCGTTGACGCACCCCCAGTTTGGCTCGGCAATTTGGTCAAAGTGTGGTCCAAACGTCGGCAAAATTTGGAGGTTGAAAAATGTTCCGACGAACTTTAAATTTTGCATGCTCCCAAACTCTCTATATTGCGCACTTGTCCTAAAAAATTGACAGACTTTTCTCCGGGAAATGGCAGAGAAATTTCAAAGTTTAGGGAAAACTGGGTTGGGTCTTCCTGACTGCTCACGCAAACCGGTGGCTGTCTGTACACACCTCTTTGGTGTACTCCTGAGTCGTGCGCATGCTCAGTCCTTCGGACTGTCGTTGACGCACCCCAGTTTGGCTCGGCAAATTTGGTCAAAGTGTGGTCCCAACGTCGGCAAATTTTGAGGTTGAAAAATGTACTCCGACGAACTTCAACATTTTGCATGCTCCAAACTCTCTATATTGCGCACTTGTCCTAACAAATCACAGACTTTCGCCGGGAAATTGCAGAGAAATTCAAAGTTTAGGGAAAAACTGGGTTGGGGCTTCCTGACTGCTCACGCAAACCGTGGCTGTCTGTACACACCTCTTATGGTGTACTCCTGAGTCGTGCGCATGCTCCGTCCTTCGGACTGTCGTTGACGCACCCCAGTTTGGCTCGGCAATTTGGTCAAAGTGTGGTCTAAACGTCGGCAAATTTGGAGGTCGAAACTTTTCCGACGAACTTCAAATTTTGCATGCTCCAAACTCTCTATATGCGCACTTGTCCTAAAAAAATTGACAGACTTTCGCCGGGAAATGGCAGAGAAATTTATCAAAGTTTAGGCGAAAACTGGGTTGGGGCTTCCTGACTGCTCACGCAAACCGTGGCTGTCTGTACACACCTCTTTGGTGTACTCCTGAGTCGTGCGCATGCTCAGTCCTTCGGACTGTCGTTGACGCCACCCCAGTTTGGCTCTGCAATTTCGTCAAAGTGTGGTCCAAACGTCGGCAAATTTGGAGGTTGAAAAATGTTCCGACGAACTTTAAATTTTGCATGCTCCAAACTCTCTATATTGCGCACTTGTCCTAAAAATTGACAGACTTTCGCCGGGAAATGGCAGAGAAATTTCAAAGTTTAGGGAAACTGGGTTGGGGCTTCCTGACTGCTCACGCAAACCCGTGGCTGTCTGTACACACCTCTTTGGTGTACTCCTGAGTCGGGCGCATGCTCAGTCCTTCGGACTGTCGTTGACGCACCCCAGTTTGGCTCGGCAATTTCGTCAAAGTGTGGTCCAAACGTCGGCAAATTTGGAGGTTGAAAAATGTTCCGACGAACTTTAAATTTTGCATGCTCCAAACTCTCTATATTGCGCACTTGTCCTAAAAATTGACAGACTTTCGCCGGGAAATGGCAGAGAAATTTCAAAGTTTAGGGAAAACTGGGTTGGGGCTTCCTGACTGCTCACGCAACCGTGGCTGTCTGTACACACCTCTTTGGTGTACTCCTGAGTCGTGCGCATGCTCAGTCCTTCGGACTGTCGTTGACGCAACCCCAGTTTGGCTCGGCAATTTGGTCAAAGTGTGGTCTAACGTCGGCAAATTTGGAGGTCCGAAAATTTTCGACGAACTTCAAATTTTGCATGCTCCAAACTCTCTATATTGCGCACTTGTCCTAAAAAAATTGACAGACTTTCGCCGGAAATGGCAGAGAAATTTCAAAGCTTAGGGAAAACTGGGTTGGGTCTTCCTGACTGCTCACGCAAACCGTGGCTGTCTGTACACACCTCTTTGGTGTACTCCTGAGTCGTGCGCATGCTCAGTCCTTCGGACTGTCGTTGACGCACCCCAGTTTGGCTCGGCAATTTGGTCAAAGTGTGGTCCAAACGTCGGCAAATTTGGAGGTTGAAAAATGTTCCGACGAACTTTAAATTTTGCATGCTCCAAACTCTCTATATTGCGCACATTGTCCTAAAAAATTGACAGACTTTCTCCGGGAAATGGCAGAGAAATTTCAAAGTTTAGGGGAAAACTGGGTTGGGTCTTCCTGACTGCTCACGCAAACCGTGGCTGTCTGTACACACCCTCTTTGGTGTACTCCTGAGTCGTGGCGCATGCTCAGTCCTTCGGACTGTCGTTGACGCACCCCAGTTTGGCTCGGCAATTTGGTCAAAGTGTGGTCCAAACGTCGGCAAATTTTGAGGTTGAAAAATGTTCCGACGAACTTCAAATTTTGCATGCTCCAAACTCTCTATATTGCGCACTTGTCCTAAAAAATTCACAGACTTTCGCCGGGAAATTGCAGAGAAATTTCAAAGTTTAGGGAAAACTGGGTTGGGGCTTCCTGACTGCTCACGGCAACCGTGGCTGTCTGTACACACCTCTTGGTGTACTCCTGAGTCGTGCGCATGCTCAGTCCTTCGGACTGTCGTTGACGCACCCCAGTTTGGCTCGGCAATTTGGTCAAAGTGTGGTCTAAACGTCGGCAAATTTGGAGGTCGAAAATTTTCCGACGAACTTCAAATTTTGCATGCTCCAAACTCTCTATATTGCGCACTTGTCCTAAAAAATTGACAGACTTTCGCCGGGAAATGGCAGAGAAATTTCAAAGTTTAGGGAAAACTGGGTTGGGCTTCCTGACTGCTCACGCAAACCGTGGCTGTCTGTACACACCTCTTTGGTGTACTCCTGAGTCGTGCGCATGCTCAGTCCTTCGGACTGTCGTTGACGCACCCCAGTTTGGCTCTGCAATTTCGTCAAAGTGTGGTCCAAACGTCGGCAAATTTGGAGGTTGAAAAATGTTCCGACGAACTTTAAATTTTGCATGCTCCAAACTCTCTATATTGCGCACTTGTCCTAAAAATTGACAGACTTTCGCCGGGAAATGAGCAGAGAAAATTTCAAAGTTTAGGGAAAACTGGGTTGGGGCTTCCTGACTGCTCACGCAAACCGTGGCTGTCTGTACACACCTCTTTGGTGTACTCCTGAGTCGTGCGCATGCTCAGTCCTTCGGACTGTCGTTGACGCACCCCAGTTTGGCTCGGCAATTTGGTCAAAGTGTGGTCTAAACGTCGGCAAATTTGGAGGTCGAAAATTTTCCGACGAACTTCAAATTGTGCATGCTCAAAAACTCTCTATATTGCGCACTTGTCCTAAAAAATTGACAGACTTTCGCCGGGAAATGGCAGAGAATTTCAAAGTTTAGGGAAAACTGGGTTGGGGCTTCCTGATGCTCACGCAAACCGTGGCTGTCTGTACACACCTCTTTGGTGTAACTCCTGAGTCGTGCGCATGCTCAGTCCTTCGGACTGTCGTTGACGCACCCAGTTTGGCTCGGCAATTTCGTCAAAGTGTGGTCCAAACGTCGGCAAATTTGGAGGTTGAAAAATGTTCCGACGAACTTTAAATTTTTGCATGCTCCAAACTCTCTATATTGCGCACTTGTCTAAAAAATTGACAGACTTTCGCCGGGAAATGGCAGAGAAATTCAAAGTTAGGGAAAACTGGGTTGGGGCTTCCTGACTGCTCACGCAAACCGTGGCTGTCAGTACACACCTCTTTGGTGTACTCCTGAGTCGTGCGCATGCTCCAGTCCTTCGGACTGTCGTTGACGCACCCCAGTTTGGCTCGGCAATTTGGTCAAAGTGTGGTCAAACGTCGGCAAATTTGGAGGTAGAAAAATTTTCCGACGAACTTCAAATTTTGCATGCTCCAAACTCTCTATATTGCGCACTTGTCCTAAAAAATTGACAGACTTTCGCCGGGAAATGGCAGAGAAATTTCAAAGTTTAGGGAAAACTGGTTGGGGCTTCCTGACTGCTCACGCAAACGTGGCTGTCTGTACACACTCTTGGTGTACTCCTGAGTCGTGCGCATGCTCAGTCCTTCGGACTGTCGTTGACGCACCCCAGTTTGGGCTCGGCATTTGGTCAAAGTGTGGCTCTCTAAACGTCGGCAAATTTGGAGTTGAAAAATGTTCCGACGAACTTTAAATTTTGCATGCTCCAAACTCTCTATATTGCGCACTTGTCCTAAAAAAATGACAGACTTTCGCCGGGAAATGGCAGAGAAATTTCAAGTTTAGGGAAAACTGCGGTTGGGTCTTCCTGACTGCTCACGCAAACCGTGGCTGTCTTGTACCACACCTCTTTGGTGTACTCCTGAGTCGTGCGCATGCTCAGTCCTTCGGACTGTCGTGACGCACCCCAGTTGGCTCGGCAATTTGGTCAAAGTGTGGTCCAAACGTCGGCAAATTTTGAGGTCGAAAATGTTCGACGAACTTCAAATTTAGCATGCTCCAAAAACTCTCTATATTGCGCACTTGTCCTAAAAAATCACAGACTTTCGCGGGAAATTGCAGAGAAATTTCAAAGTTTAGGGAAAACTGGGTTGGGGCTTCCTGACTGCCTCACGCAAAACCGTGGCTGTCTGTACCACACCTCTTTGGTGTACTCCTGAGTCGTGCGCATGCTCAGTCCCCATTCGGACTGTCGTTGACGCACCCCAGTTTGGCTCGGCAATTTGGTCAAAGTGTGGTCTAAACGTCGGCAAATTTGGCGGTCGAAAAATTTTCCGACGAACTTCACAATTTTGCATGCTCCAAACTCTCTATATTGCGCACTTGTCCTAAAAAATTCACAGACTTTCGCGGGAAATGGCAGAGAAATTCAAAGTTTAGGGAAAACCTGGGTTGGGGCTTCCCTGACTGCTCACGCAACCGTGGCTGTCTGTACACACCCTCTTTGGTGTACTCCTGAGTCGTGCGCATGCTCAGTCCTTCGGACTGTCGTTGACGCACCCCAGTTTGGCTCTGCAATTTCGTCAAAGTGTGATCCAAACGTCGGCAAATTTGGAGGTTGAAAAAATGTTCGACGAACTTTAAATTTTGCATGCTCCAAACTCTCTATATTGCGCACTTGTCCTAAAAAATTGACAGACTTTCGCGGCGGAAATGGCAGAGAAATTTCAAAGTTTAGGGAAAAACTGGGTTGGGGCTTCCTGACTGCTCACGCAAAACCGTGGCTGTCTGTACACACCTCTTTGGTGTACTCCTGAGTCGTGCGCATGCTCAGTCCTTCGGACTGTCGTTGACGCACCCCAGTTTGGCTCGGCAATTTGGTCAACGTGTGGTCTAAACGTCGCAAATTTGGAGGTCGAAAAATTTTCCGACCGAACTTCAAATTTTGCATGCCTCAAAACTCTCTATATTGCGCACTTGTCCTAAAAAATTGACAGACTTTCGCGGGAAATGGCAGAGAAATTACAAGTTCTAGGGAAAACTGGGTTGGGGCTTCCTGACTGCTCACGCAAACCGTGGCTGTCTGTACACACCTCTTTGGTGTACTCCTGAGTCGTGCGCATGCTCAGTCCTTCGGACTGTCGTTGACGCACCCCAGTTCTGGCTCGGCAATTTCGTCAAAGTGTGGTCCAACGTCGGCAAATTTGGAGGTTGAAAAATGTTCCGACGAACTTTAAATTTTGCATGCTCAAACTCTCTATATTGCGCACTTGTCCTAAAAAATTGACAGACTTTCGCCGGGGAAATGGCAGAGAAATCTTCAAGTTTAGGGAAAACTGGGTTGGGGCTTCCTGACTGCTCACGCCAAACCGTGGCTGTCTGTACACACCTCTTTGGTGTACTCCCTCTGAGTCGTGCGCATGCTCAGTCCTTCGGACTGTCGTTGACGCACCCCAGTTTGGCTCGGCAATTTGGTCAAAGTGTGGTCTAAACTTCGGCAAATTTGGAGGTTTGAAAAATTTTCGACGAACTTCAAATTCTTGCATGCCTCCAAACTCTCTATATTGCGCACTTGTCCTAAAAAATTGACAGACTTTCGCCGGGAAATGGCAGAGAAATTTCAACGTTTAGGAAAACTGGGTTTGGGCTTCCTGACTGCTCACGCAAACCGTGGCTGTCTGTTACACACCTCTTGGTGTACTCTGAGTCGTGCGCATGCTCAGTCCTTCGGACTGTCGTTGACGCACCCCAGTTTGGCTCGGCAATTGGTCAAAGTGTGGTCTAAACGTCGGCAAATTTGGAGGTCGAAAAATTTTCCGACGAACTTCAATTTTGCATGCTCCAAACTCTCTATATTGCGCACTTGTCCTAAAAAATTGACAGACTTTCCGCCCGGGAAATGGCAGAGAAATTTCAAAGTTTAGGGAAAACTGGGTTGGGGCTTCCTGACTGCTCACGCAAACCGTGGCTGTCTGTACACACCTCTTTGGTGTACTCCTGAGTCGGGCGCATGCTCAGTCCTTCGGACTGTCGTTGACGCACCCCAGTTTGGCTCGGCAATTTCGTCAAAGTGTGGTCCAAACGTCGGCAAATTTGCAGGTTGAAAAATGTTCCGACGAACTTTAAATTTTGCATGCTCCAAACTCTCTATATTGCGCACTTGTCCTAAAAAAATTGACAGACTTTCGCCGGGAAATGGCAGGAGAAATTTCAAAGTTTAGGGAAAACTGGGTTGGGTCTTCTGACTGCTCACGCAAACCGTGGCTGTCTGTACACACCTCTTTGGTGTATTCCTGAGTCGTGCGCATGCTCAGTCCTTCGGACTGTCGTTGACGCACCCCAGTTTGGCTCGGCAATTTGGTCAAAGTGTGGTCCAAACGTCGGCAAATTTTGAGGTCGAAAAATGTTCCGACGAACTTCAAATTTTGCATGCTCCAAACTCTCTATATTGCGCACTTGTCCTAAAAAATTCACAGACTTTCGCCGGGAAATTGCAGAGAAATTTCAAAGTTTAGGGAAAACTGGGTTGGGGCTTCCTGACTGCTCACGCAAACACGTGGCTGTCTGTACACACCTCTTTGGTGTACTCCTGAGTCGTGCGCATGCTCAGTCCTTCGGACTGTCGTTGACGCACCCCAGTTTGGCTCGGCAATTTGGTCAAAGTGTGGTCTAAACGTCGGCAAATTTGGAGGTCGAAAAATTTTCCGACGAACTTCAAATTTTGCATGCTCCAAACTCTCTATATTGCGCACTTGTCCTAAAAAAATTGACAGACTTTCGCCGGGAAATGCAGAGAAATTTCAAAGTTTAGGGAAAACTGGGTTGGGGCTACCTGACTGCTCACGAAAACCGTGGCTGTCTGTACACACCTCTTTGGTGTACTCCTGAGTCGTGCGCATGCTCAGTCCATCGGACTGTCGTTGACGCACCCCAGTTTGGCTCGGCAATTTGGTCAAAGTGTGGTCCAAACGTCGGCAAATTTTGAGGTCGAAAAATGTTCCGACGAACTTCAATTTTTTCAGCGCCTTGAGCACCCTGCAGGGTGGATATGTGCGCTTTACAAATCTCATTATTATTATTATATTATTATATGCTCCAAACTCTCTATATTGCGCACTTGTCCTAACAAATTCACAGACTTTCGCGGGAAATTGCAGAGAAATTTCAAAGTTTAGGGGAAACTGGGTTGGGGCTTCCTGACTGCTCACGCAAACCGTGGCTGTCTGTACACACCTCTTTGGTGTACTCCTGAGTCGTGCGCATGCTCAGTCCCTTCGGACTGTCGTTGACGCACCCCAGTTTGGCTCGGCAATTTGGTCAAAGTGTGGTCCAAACGTCGGCAAATTTGGAGGTCGAAAAATCTCCGACGAACTTCAAATTTTTGCATGATCCAAACTCTCTATATTGCGCACTTGTCCTAAAAAATTCACAGACTTTCGCCGGGAAATGGCAGAGCAATTTCAAAGTTTAGGGAAAAACTGGGTTGGGCTTCCTGGATGCTCCCGCAAACTGTGGCTGTCTGTACACACCTCTTTGGTGTACTCCTGACTCGTGCGCATGCTCAGTCCTTCGGACTGTCGTTGACACGGCCCAGTTTGGGACCGGGATTTTGGTCAAAGTGTGGTCCAAATTTGGAGGTCGAAAAATTTTCCGACGAACTTCAAATTTTGCATGCTCCAAGCACTCTATATTGCGCACATTGTCCTAAAAAATTGACAGACTTTCGCCCGAAATGGCAGAGAAATTTCAGAGTTTAGGAAAAAAAGGGGTTGGGGCTTCCTGGATGCTCCGCAACCTGTGGCTGTCTGTACACACCTCTTTGGTGTACTCTGAGTCGTGCGCATGCTCAGTCCTTCGGACTGTCGTTGACGCACCCCAGTTTGGCTCGGCAATTTGGTCAAAGTGTGGTCCAAACGTCGGCAAATTTGGAGGTCGAAAAATGTTCCGACGAACTTCAAATTTTGCATGCTCCAAACTCTCTATAATGCGCACTTGTCCTAAAAAATTCACAGACTTTCGCGGGAATTGCAGAGAAATTTCAAAGTTTAGGGAAAACTGGGTTGGGGCTTCCTGACTGCTCACGCAAACCGTGGCTGTCTGTACACACCTCATTTGGTGTACTCCTGAGTCGTGCGCATGCTCAGTCCTTCGGACTGTCGTTGACGCACCCCAGTTTGGCTCGGCAATTTGGTCAAAGTGTGGTCCAAACGTCGGCAAATTTGGAGGTCGAAAAATTTGTCGACGAACTTCAAATTTTGCATGCTCCAAGCACTCTATAATTGCGCACTTGTCCTAAAAAAATTGACAGACTTTCGCCCGGAAATGGCAGAGAAATTTCAGAGTTTAGGAAAAAAGGGGTTTGGCTTCCTGGATGCTCCGCAAACCGTGGCTGTCTGTACACACCTCTTTGGTGTACTCCTGAGTCGTGCGCATGCTCAGTCCTTCGGACTGTCGTTGACGCACCCCCCAGTTTGGCTCGGCAATTTGGTCAAAGTGTGGTCCAAACGTCGGCAAATTTGGAGGTCGAAAAATGTTCCGACGAACTTCAAATTTTGCATGCTCCAAACTCTCTATATTGCGCACTTGTCCTAAAAAATCTCACAGACTTTCGCCGGGAAATTGCAGAGAAATTTCAAAGTTTAGGAAAACTGGGTTGGGGCTTCCTGACTGCTCACGCAAACCGTGGCTGTCTGTACACACCTCTTTGGTGTACTCCTGAGTCGTGCGCATGCTCAGTCCTTCGGACTGTCGTTGACGCACCCCAGTTTGGCTCGGCAATTTGGTCAAAGTGTGGTCCAAACGTCGGCAAATTTGGAGGTCGAAAAATTTTCCGACGAACTTCAAATTTTGCATGCTCCAAACTCTCTATATTGCGCACTTGTCCTAAAAAATTCACAGACTTTCGCCTGGAAATGGCAGAGAAATTTCAAAGTTTAGGGAAAACTGGGTTGGGGCTTCCTGGATGCTCCGCAAACACTGTGGCTGTCTGTACACACCTCTTTGGTGTACTCCTGACTCGTGCGCATGCTCAGTCCTTCGGACTGTCGTTGACACGGCCCAGTTTGCGGACGGGATTTTGGTCAAAGTGTGCTCCAAACGTCGGCAAATTTGGAGGTCGAAAAATTTTCCGACGAACTTCAAATTTTGCATGCTCCAAGCACTCTATATTGCGCACTTGTCCTAAAAAATTGACAAGACTTTCGCCGGAAATGGCAGAGAAATTTCAGAGTTTAGGAAAAAAAGGGGTTTGGGCTTCCTGGATGCTCCCGCAACCTGTGGCTGTCTGTACACACCCTCTTTGGTGTACTCCTGAGTCGTGCGCATGCTCAGTCCTTCGGACTGTCGTTGGACGCACCCCGTTTGGCTCGGCAATTTGGTCAAAGTGTGGTCCAAACGTCGGCAAATTTGGAGGTCGAAAAAATTTTCGACGAACTTCAAATTTTGCATGCTCCAAGCACTCTATATTGCGCACTTGTCCTAAAAAATTGACAGACTTTCGCCCCGGAAATGGCAGAGAAAATTTCAGAGTTTAGGAAAAAAAGGGGTTTGGGCTTCCTGGATGCTCCCGCAAACCGTGGCTGTCTGTACACACCTCTTAGGTGTACTCCTGACTCGTGCGCATGCTCAGTCCTTCGGGACTGTCGTTGACACGGCCCAGTTTGGGACGGGATTTTGGTCAAAGTGTGGTCCAAACGTCGGCAAATTTGGAGGTCGAAAAAATTTCGACGAACTTCAAATTTTGCATGCCTCCAAGCACTCTATATTGCGCACTCGTCCCTAACAAAATTGACAGACTTTCGCCTGGAAATGGCAGAGAAATTTCAGAGTTTGGGAAAAAACGGGGTTGGGGCTTCCTGGATGCTCCCGCAACCTGTGGCTGTCTGTACACACCTCTTTGGTGTACTCCTGACTCGTGCGCATGCTCAGTCCTTCGGACTGTCGTTGACACGGCCCAGTTTGGGACGGGATTTTGGTCAAAGTGTGGTCCAAACGTCGGCAAATTTGGAAGTCGAAAAATTTTCCGACGAACTTCAATTTTGCATGCTCTAAGCACTCTATATTGCGCACTTGTCCTAAACAATTGACAGACTTTCGCCCGGAAATGGCAGAGAAATTTCAGAGTTTAGGAAAAAAAGGGGATGGGCTTCCTGGATGCTCCCGCAACCTGTGGCTGTCTGCTACACACCTTTTTGGTGTACTCCTGACTTGTGCGCATGCTCAGTCCTTCGGACTGTCGTTGACACGGCCCAGTTTGGGACGGGATTTTGGTCAAAGTGTGGTCCAAACGTCGGCAAATTTGGAGGTCGAAAAATTTTCCGACGAACTTCAAATTTTGCATGCTCCAAGCACTCTATATTGCGCACATTGTCCTAAAAATTGACAGACTTTCGCCCGGAAAATGGCAGAGGAAATTTCAAAGTTTAGGGAAAACTGGGTTGGGGCTTCCTGACTGCTTGTACACACCTCTTTGGTGTACTCCTGAGTCGTGCGCATGCTCAGTCCCTTCGGACTGTCGTTGACGCACCCCAGTTTGGCTCGGCAATTTGGTCAAAGTGTGGTCTAAACGTCGGCAAATTTGGAGGTCGAAAAATTTTCCGACGAACTTCAAATTTTGCATGCTCCAAACTCTCTATATTGCGCACTTGTCCTAAAAATGACAGACTTTCGCCGGGAAATGGCAGAGAAATTTCAAATTTTAGGGAAAACTGGGTTGGGGCTTCCTGACTACTGACGCAAACCGTGGCTGTCTGTACACACCTCTTTGGTGTACTCCTGAGTCGTGCGCATGCTCAGTCCTTCGGACTGTCGTTGACGCACCCCAGTTTGGCTCGGCAATTTCGTCAAAGTGTGGTCCAAACGTCGGCAAATTTGGAGGTTGAAAAATGTTCCGACGAACTTTAAATTTTGCATGCTCCAAACTCTCTATATTGCGCACTTGTCCTAAACAAATTCACAGACTTTCGCCGGGAAATTGCAGAGAAATTTCAAAGTTTAGGGAAAACTGGGTTGGGGCTTCCTGACTGCTCACGCAAACCGTGGCTGTCTGTACACACCTCTTTGTGTACTCCTGAGTCGTGCGCATGCTCAGTCCTTCGGACTGTCGTTGACGCACCCCAGTTTGGCTCGGCAATTTCGTCAAAGTATGGTCCCAAACGTCGGCAAATTTGGAGGTTGACAAATGTTCCGACGAACTTTAAATTTTGCATGCTCCAAACTCTCTATATTGCGCACTTGTCCTAAAAATTGACAGACTTTCGCCGGGAAATGGCAGAGAAATTTCAAGTTCTAGGGAAAACTGGTTGGGCTTCCTGGACTGCTGTACACACCTCTTTGGTGTACTCCTGAGTCGTGCGCATGCTCAGTCCTTCGGACTGTCGTTGACGCCACCCAGTTTGGCTCGGCAATTTGGTCAAAGTGTGGTCCAAACGTCGGCAACTTTTGAGGTCGAAAAATGTTCCGACGAACTTCAAATTTTGCATGCTCCAAACTCTCTATATTGCGCACTTGTCCTAAAAATTCACAGACTTTCGCCTGGGAAATTGCAGAGAAATTTCAAAGTTTAGGGAAAACTGGGGTTGGGGCTTCCTGACTGCTCACGCAACCGTGGCTGTCTGTACACACCTCTTGGTGTACTCCTGAGTCGTGCGCATGCTCAGTCCTTCGGACTGTCGTTGACGCACCCCAGTTTGGCTCGGCAATTTGGTCAAAGTGTGGCTCCAACGTCGGCAAATTTGGAGGTCGAACAATTTTCCGACGAACTTCAAATTTTGCATGCTCCAAACTCTTTATATTGCGCACTTGTCCTAAAAAATTCACAGACTTTCGCCGGAAATGGCAGAGAAATTTCAAAGTTTAGGGAAAACTGGGTGGGGCTTCCTGACTGCTCACGCAACCGTGGCTGTCTGTACACACCCTCTTTGGTGTACTCCTGAGTCGTGCGCATGCTCAGTCCTTCGGACTGTCGTTGACGCACCCAGTTTGGCTCGGCAATTTGGTCAACGTGTGGTCCAAACGTCGGCAAATTTGGAGGTCGAAAAATTTTCCGACGAACTTCAAATTTTGCATGTCCAAACTCTCTACTATTGCGCACTTGTCCCTAAAAAAATCACAGACTTTCGCGGGAAATGGCAGAGCAATTTCAAAGTTTAGGGAAAACTGGGTTGGGGCTTCCTGACTGCTGTACACACCTCTTTGGTGTATCCTGAGTCGTGGCATGCTCAGTCCCTCGGACTGTCGTTGACGCACCAAGTTTGCTCGGCAATTTGGTCAAAGTGTGGTCCAAACGTCGGCAAATTTTGAGGTCGAAAAATGTTCCGACGAACTTCAAATTTTGCATGCTCCAACTCTCTATATTGCGCACTTGTCCTAAAAATTCACAGACTTTCGCGGGAAATTGCAGAGAAATTTCAAAGTCTTAGGGAAAACTGGTGTTGGGTGCTTCCTGACTGCTCACGCAAACGTGGCTGTCTGTACACACCTCTTTGGTGTACTCCTGAGTCGTGCGCATGCCTCTGTCCTTCGGACTGTCGTTGACGCACCCAGTTTGGCTCGGCAATTCTGGTCAAAGTGTGGTCCAAACGTCGGCAAATTTGGAGGTCGGAAAATTTTCGACGAACTTCAAATTTTGCATGCTCCAAACCTCTCCTATATTGCGCACTTGTCCTAAAAAATTCACAGACTTTCGGCGGAAATGGCAGAGAAATTTCAAAGTTTAGGGAAACTGGGTGGGGCTCCTGACTGCTCACGCAAACCGTGGCTGTCTGTACACACCTCCTTGGTGTACTCCTGAGTCGTGCGCATGCTCAGTCCTTCGGACTGTCGTTGACGCACCCCAGTTTGGCTCGGCAATTTGGTCAACGTGTGGTCCAAACGTCGGCAAATTTGGAGGTCGAAAAATTTTCCGACGAACTTCAAATTTAGCATGCCTCCAAACTCTCTATATTGCGCACTTGTCCTAAAAATCTCACAGACTTTCGCGGGAAATGGCAGAGAAATTTCAAAGTTTGGGAAAACTGGGTTGGGGCTTCCTTGACTGCCTCACGCAAACCGTGGCTGTCTGTACACACCTCTATGGTGTACTCCTGAGTCGTGCGCATGATCAGTCCTTCGGACTGTCGTTGACGACCCCAGTTTGGCTCGGCAATCTGGTCAAAGTGTGGTCCAAACGTCGGCAAATTTGGAGGTCGAAAAATTTACCGACGAACTTCAAATTTTGCATGTTCCAAACTCTCTATATTGCGCAAATTGTCCTAAAAAATCACAGACTTTCGCCGGGAAATGGCAGAGAAATTTCAAAGTTTAGGGAAACCTGGGTTGGGGCATTCCTGACTGCTCACGCAAACCGTGGCTGTCTGTACACACCTCTTTGGTGTACTCCTGAGTCGTGCGCATGCTCAGTCCTTCGGACTGTCGTTGACGCACCCCCAGTTTGGCTCGGCAATTGGTCAAAGTGTGGTCCAAACGTCGGCAAATTTGGAGGTCGAAAATGTTCGACGAACTTCAAACTTTTGCATGCCTCCAAAACTCTCTATATTGCGCACTTGTCCCTAAAAAATTCACAGACTTTCGCCGGGAAATGGCAGAGAAATTTCAAAGTTTAGGGAAAACTGGGTTGGGGCTTCCTGACTGCTCACGCAACCGTGGCTGTCTGTACACACCTCTTTGGTGTACTCCTGAGTCGTGCGCATGCTCAGTCCTTCGGACTGTCGTTGACGCACCCCCAGTTTGGATCGGCAATTTGGTCAAAGTGTGGGTCCAAACGTGGGCAAATTTGGAGGTCGAAAATGTTCCCGACGAACTTCAAATTTTGCATGCTACCAAACTCCTCTATATTGCGCACTTGTCCTAAAAAAAATTGACAGACTTTCGCCGGAAATGGCAGAGAAATTTCAAAAGTTTAGGGAAACTGGGTTGGGGCTTCCTGACTGCTTACGCAAACCGTGAGTTTGGAGCATGCAAAATTTGACTGTCGTTGACGCACCCCCAGTTTGGCTCGGCAATTTGGTCAAAGTGTGGTCCAAACGTCGGCAAATTTGGAGGTCGAAAAATTTTCCGACGACTTCAAATTTTGCATGCTCCAAACTCCTCTATATTGCGCACTTAGTCCTAAAAAAATGAGGTTGAAAAATGTTCGACGAACTTCAAATTTTGCATGCTCCAAACTCTCTATATTGCGCACTTGTCCTAAAAAAATTGACAGACTTTCGCCGGGAAATGCAGAGAAATTTCAAAGTTTAGGGAAACTGGTTTGGGGCTTCCTGACTGCTCACGCAAACCGTGAGTTTGGAGCATGCAAAATTGACCCTGTCGTTGACGCACCCCAGTTTGGCTCGGCAATTTGGTCAAAGTGTGGTCAAACGTCGGCAAATTTGGAGGTCGAAAAAATTTCCGACGAACTTCAAATTTTGCATGCTCCAAAACTCTCTATATTGCGCACTTGTCCTAAAAAATTGAGGTTGAAAAATGTTCCGACGAACTTCAAATTTTGCATGCTCAAACTCTCTATATTGCGCACTTGTCCTAAAAAAAATTGACAGACTTTCGCCGGGAAATGGCAGAGAAATTTCAAAGTTTAGGGAAAACTGGGTTGGGGCTTCCTGACTGCTCACGCAAACCGAGAGTTCTGGAGCATGCAAAAATTTGACTGTCGTTGACGCACCCCAGTTTGGCTCGGCAATTTGGTCAAGTGTGGTCCAAACGTCGGCAAATTTGGAGGTCGAAAAATTTCCCGACGAACTTCACATTTTGCACTGCTCCAACTCTCTAATATTGCGCACTTGTCCTAAAAAAATCTGACAGACTTTCTCGGGAAATGGCAGAGAAATCTTCAAAGTTTAGGGAAAACTGGGTTGGGGCTTCCTGACTGCTCACGCAAACCGTGGCTGTCTGTACACACCTCTTTGGTGACTCCCTGAGTCGTGCGCATGCCTCAGTCCTTCGGGACTGTCGTTGGACGCACCCCAGTTTGGCTCGGCAATTTGGTCAAAGTGTGGTCCAAACGTCGGCAAATTGGAGGTCGAAAAAATGTTCCAACGAACCTTCAAATTTCTGCATGCTCCAAACTCTCTATATTGCGCACTCTGTCCTAAAAAACTTGACAGACTTTCGCCGTGAAATTGCAGAAAAATTTCAAAGTTTAGGGAAAACTGGGTTGGGGCTTCCCTGACTGCTCACGCAAACCGTGCTGTCTGTACACACCTCTTTGGTGTACCTCCTGAGTCGTGCGCATGCTCAGTCCTTCGGACTGTCGTTTGACGCACCCCAGATTGGCTCGGCAATTTGGTCAAAGTGTGGTCCCAAACGTCGGCAAATTTGGAGGTCGAAAAATTTCCGACGAACTTCAAATTTTGCATGCTCCAAACTCTCTATATCTGCGCACTTGTCCCTAAAAAATTGACAGACTTTCGCCGGGAAATGGCAGAGAAATGTCAAAGTTTCGGGAAAACTGGGTTGGGGCTTCCTGACTGCTCACGCAAACCGTGGCTGTCTGTACACACCTCTTTGGAGTACCTCCTGAGTCGTGCGCATGCTCAGTCCTTCGGACTGTCGTGACGCACCCCAGTTTGGCTCGGCAATTTGGTCAAAGTGTGGTCCAAACGTCGGCAAATTGGAGGTCGAAAAATGTTCCGACGAACCTTCAAATTTTGCATGCTCCAAACTCTCTATATTGCGCACTTGTCCTAAAACCAATTGACAGACTTTCGCGGGAAATGGCAGAGAAATTTCAAAGTTTAGGGAAAACTGGGTTGGGGCTTCCTGAGCTGCTCACGCAAACCGTGAGTTTGGAGCATGCAAATTTGACTGTCGTTGACGCACCCAGTTTGCTCGGCAATTTGGTCAAAGTGTGGTCCAAACGTCGGCAAAGTTGGAGATCGAAAAATCTTTCCGACGAACTTCAAATTTGCATGCTCCAAACTCTCTATATTGCGCACTTGTCCTAAAAAAAATTGACAGACTTTCGCCGGGAACTGGCAGAGAAATTTCAAAGTTTAGGGAAACTGGGTTGGGGCTTCCTGAACTGCTCACGCAAACCGAGAGTTTGGAGCATGCAAAATTTGACTGTCGTTGACGCACCCCAGTTTGGCTCGGCAATTTGGTCAAAGTGTGGTCCAAACGTCGGCAAATTTGGAGGTCGAAAATTTTCCGACGAACTTCAAATTTTGCATGCTCCAAACTCTCTATATTGCGCACTTGTCCTAAAAAATTGACAGACTTTCTCGGGAAATGGCAGAGAAATTTCAAAGTTTAGGGAAACTGGGTTGGGGCTTCCTGATCGCCTCACGCAAACCGTGGCTGTCTGTACACACCTCTTTGGTGGACTCCTGAGTCGTGCGCATGCCTCAGTCCTTCGGACTGTCATTGACGCACCCAGTTTGGCTCGGCAATTTGGTCGAAGTGTGGTCCAAACGTCGGCAAATTTGGAGGTCGAAAAATGTTCGACGAACCTTCAAATTTTGCCTGCTCCAAACCTCTCTATATTGCGCACTTGTCTAAAAAAATTGACAGACTTTCGCCGGGAAATGCAGAGAAATTTCAAAGTTTAGGGAAAACCTGGTATGGGCTTCCTGACTGCCTCACGCAAACCGTGAGTTTGGAGCATGCAAAATTTGACTGTCGTTGACGCACCCCAGTTTGGCTCGGCAATTGGTCAAAGTGTGTCACAAACGTCGGCAAATTTGGAGGTCGAAAATTTTCCGACGAACTTCAAAATTTTGCATGCTCCAAACTCTCTATATTGCGCACTTGTCCTAAAAAATTGACAGACTTTCGCGGGAAATTGCAGAAAATTCACAAGTTTAGGGAAAACTGGGTTGGGGCTTCCTGACTTCTCACGCAAACCGTGGCTGTCTGTACACACCTCTTTGGTGTACTCCTGTGTCGTGCGCATGCCTCAGTCCTTCGGACTGTCGTTGACGCACCCCAGATTGGCTCGGCAATTTGGTCAAAGTGTGGTCCAAACGTCGGCAAATTTGGAGGTCGAAAAATTTTCCGACGAACTTCAAATTTTGCCTGCTCAAACTCTCCTATATTGCGCACTTGTCCTAAAAATTGACAGACCTTTCGCCGGGAAATGGCAGAGAAATGTCAAAGTTTAGGAAAACTGGGTTGGGCTTCCTGACTGCTCACGCAAACCGTGGCTGTCTGTACACACCTCTTTGGTGTACTCCTGAGTCGTGCGCATGCTCAGTCCTTCGGACTGTCGTTGACGCACCCCAGTTTGGCTCGGCAATTTGGTCAAAGTGTGGTCCAAACGTCGGCAAATTTGGAGGTCGAAAAAATTTTCCGACGAACTTCAAATTTCTGCATGCTCCAAACTCTCCTATATCTGCGCACTTGTCCTAAAAAATTGAGGTTGAAAAATGTTCCGACGAACTTCAAATTTTGCATGCTCCAAACTCTCTATATTGCGCACTTGTCCTCAAAAAATTGACAGGACTTCGCCGGGAAATGGCAGAGAAATTCAAAGTTTAGGGAAAACTGGGTTGGGGTTCCTGACTGCTCACGCACAACCGAGAGTTTGGAGCATGCAAAATTTGACTGTCGTTGACGCACCCCAGTTTGGCTCGGCAATTGGTCAAAGTGTGGTCCAAACGTCGGCAAATTTGGAGGTCGAAAAATTTCCCGAACCGAACTTCAAATTTTGCATGCTCCAAACTCTCCTATATTGCGCACTTGTCCTAAAAATTGACAGACTTTCTCCGGGAAATGGCAGAGAAATTTCAAAGTTAGGGAAAACCTGGGTTGGGCTTCCTGACTGCCTCACGCAAACCGTGGCTGTCTGTACACACCTCTTTGGTAGGACTCCTGAGTCGTGCGCATGCTCAGTCCTTCGACTGTCGTTGACGCACCCCCAGTTGGCTCGGCAATTTGGTCAAAGTGTGGTCCAAACGTCGGCAAATTTGGAGGTCGAAAAATGTTC
The DNA here is from genome assembly GCA_037783545.1 of Henricia sp. BOLD:AAB3569. Classification (NCBI taxonomy): domain Eukaryota; kingdom Metazoa; phylum Echinodermata; class Asteroidea; order Spinulosida; family Echinasteridae; genus Henricia; species Henricia sp. BOLD:AAB3569. The sequence continues at coordinate 94,965 of JBBELK010001154.1, read as the reverse complement.
CAACGAACTTCAAATTTTGCATGCTCCAAACCTCTCTATATTGCGCACTTGTCCTAAAAAATTGACAGACTTTCGCCCGGAAAATTGCAGAAAATTTCAAAGTTTAGGGAAAACTGGGTTGGGGCTTCCTGACTGCTCACGCAAACCGTGGCTGTCTGTACACACCTCTTTGGTGTACTCCTGAGTCGTGCGCATGCTCAGTCCTTCGGACTGTCGTTGACGCACCCCAGATTGGACTCGGCAATTTGGTCAAAGTGTGGTCCAAAACGTCGGCAAATTTGGAGGTCGAAAAATTTTCCGACGAACTTCAAATTTTGCATGCTCCAAACTCTCTATATTGCGCACTTGTCCTAAAAAATTGACAGACTTTCGCCGGGAAACTGGCAGAGAATGTCAAAGTTTAGGGAAACTGGGTTGGGGCTTCCTGACTGCTCACGCAAACCGTGGCTGTCTGTTACACACCTCTTTTGGTGTACTCCTGAGTCGTGCGCATGCTCCGTCCTTCGGACTGTCGTTGACGCACCCCAGTTTGGCTCGGCAATTTGGTCCAAAGCTGTGGTCCAAACGTCGGCAAAATTTGGAGGTCGAAAATGTTCCGACGAACTTCAAATTTTGCATGCTCCAAACTCTCTATATTGCGCACTTGTCCTAAAAAAAATTGACAGACTTTCGCGGGAAATGGCAGAGAAATTTCAAAGTTTAGGGAAAACTGGGTTGGGCATCCTGACTGCTCACGCAAACCGTGAGTTTGGAGCATGCAAAATTTGACTGTCGTTGACGCACCCCAGTTTGGCTCGGCAATTTGGTCAAAGTGTGGTCCAAACGTCGGCAAAGTTGGAGATCGAAAAATTTTCGACGAACTTCAAATTTTGCATGCTCCAAACTCTCTATATTGCGCACTTGTCCTAAAAAAAATTGACAGACTTTCGCGGGAAATGCAGAGAAATTTCAAAGTTTAGGGAAAACTGGGTTGGGGCTTCCTGACTGACTCACGCAAACCGAGAGTTTGGAGCATGCAAAATTTGACTCGTCGTTGACGCACCCCAGTTTGGCTCGGCAATTTGGTCAAAGTGTGGTCCAAACGTCGGCAAATTTGGAGGACGAAAAATTTTCCGACGAACTTCAAATTTTTGCATGCTCCAAACTCTCTATATTGCGCACTTGTCCTAAAAATTGACAGACTTTCTCCGGTAAATGGCAGAGAAATTTCAAGTTTAGGGAAACTGGGTTGGGGCTTCCTGACTGCTCACGCAAACCGTGGCTGTCTGTACACACCTCTTTGGTGGACTCCTGAGTCGTGCGCATGCCTCAGTCCTTCGGACTGTCGTTGACGCACCCCAGTTTGGCCTCGGCAATTTGGTCAAAGTGAGGTCCAACGTCGGCAAATTTGGAGGTCGAAAAATGTTTCCAACGAACTTCAAATTTTGCATCCTCCAAACTCTCTATATTGCGCACTTGTCCTAAAAAATTGACAGACTTTCGCCGGGAAATTGCAGAAAAATTTCAAAGTTTAGGGAAAACTGGGTTGGGGCTTCCTGACTCTCACGCAAACCGTGGTGTCTGTACACACCTCTTTGGTGTACTCCTGAGTCGTGCGCATGCTCATCGTTGACGCACCCCAGATTGGCTCGGCAATTTGGTCAAAGTGTGGTCCAAACGTCGGCAAATTTGGAGGTCCGAAAAATTTTCCGACGAACTTCAAATTTTGCATGCTCCAAACTCTCTATATTGCGCACTTGTCCTAAAAAATTGACAGACTTTCGCCGGGAAATGGCAGAGAAATGTCAAAGTTTAGGGAAAACTGGGTTGGGGCTTCCTGACTGCTCACGCAAACCGTGGCTGTCTGTACACACCTCTTTGGTGTACTCCTGAGTCGTGCGCATGCTCAGTCTTCGGACTGTCATTGACGCACCCCAGTTTGGCTCGGCAATTTGGTCGAAGTGTGGTCCAAACGTCGGCAAATTTGGAGGTCGAAAAATGTTCCGACGAACTTCAAATTTTGCATGCTCCAAACTCTCTATATTGCGCACTTGTCCTAAAAAAAATTGACAGACTTTCGCCGGGAAATGGCAGAGAAAATTCAAAGTTTAGGAAACTGGGTTGGGGCTTCCTGACTGCCTCACGCAAACCGTGAGTTTGGAGCATGCAAATTTGACTGTCGTTGACGCACCCCAGTTTGGCTCGGCATTTGGTCAAAGTGTGGTCCAAACGTCGGCAAATTTGGAGGTCGAAAAATTTTCCGACGAACTTCAAATTTTGCATGCTCCAAACTCTCTATATTGCGCACTTGTCACTAAAAACATTGACAGACTTTCGCCGGGAAATTGCAGAAAAATTTCAAAGTTTAGGGAAAACTGGGTTGGGGCTTCCTGACTTCTCACGCAAACCGTGGCTGTCTGTACACACCCTCTTTGGTGTACTCCTGTGTCGTGCGCATTGCTCAGTCCCTTCGGACTGTCGTTGACGCACCCCAGATTGGCTCGGCAATTTGGTCAAAGTGTGGTCCAAACGTCGGCAAATTTGGAGGTCGAAAAATTTTCCGACGAACTTCAAATTTTGCATGCTCCAAACTCTCTATATTGCGCACTTGTCCTAGAAATTGACAGACTTTCGCCGGGAAATGGCAGAGAAATGTCAAAGTTTAGGGAAAAACTGGGTTGGGGCTTCCTGACTGCTCACGCCAAACCGTGGCTGTCTGTACACACCTCTTTGGTGTACTCCTGAGTCGTGCGCATGCTCAGTCCTTCGGACTGTCGTTGACGCACACCAGTTTGGACTCGGCAATTTGGTCAAAGTGTGGTCCAAACGTCGGCAAATTTGGAGGTCGAAAAATGTTCCGACGAACTTCAAATTTTGCATGCTCCAAACTCTCTGTATTGCCGCACTTGTCCTAAAAAAATTGACAGACTTTCGCCGTGGAAATAGCAGAGAAACTTTCAAAGTTTAGGGAAAACTGGGTTGGGGCCTTCCTGACTGCTCACGCAAACCGTGAGTTTGGAGCATGCCAAAATTTGACTGTCGTTGACGCACCCCCAGTTTGGCTCGGCAATTTGGTCAAAGTGTGGTCCAAACGTCGGCAAATTTGGAGGTCGAAAAATTTTCCGACGAACTTCAAATTTTGCATGCTCCAAACTCTCTATATTGCGCACTTGTCTAAAAAAATTGACAGACTTTCGCCGGGAAATGGCAGAGAAATTTCAAAGTTAGGGAAAACTGGGTTGGGGCTTCCTGACTGCTCACGCAACCGAGAGTTTGAGCATGCAAAATTTGACTGTCGTTTGACGCACCCCAGTTTGGCTCGGCAATTTGGTCAAAGTGTGGTCCAAACGTCGGCAAATTGGAGGTCGGAAAATTTTCCGACGAACTTCAAATTTTGCATGCTCCAAACTCTCTATATTGCGCACTTGTCCTAAAAAATTCACAGACTTTCGCCGGGGAAATGGCAGAGAAATTCAAAGTTTAGGGAAAACTGGGATGAATGGCTTCCTGACTGCTCACGCAACCGTGGGCTGTCTGTACACACCTCTTTGGTGTACTCCTGAGTCGTGCGCATGCTCAGTCCTTCGGACTGTCGTTGACGCACCCCAGTTTGGCTCGGCAATTTGGTCAAAGTGTGTCCAAACGTCGGCAAATTTGGAGGTCGAAAAATTTTCCGACGAACTTCAAATTTTGCATGCTCCAAACTCTCTATATTGCGCACTTGTCCTAAAAAAATCACAGACTTTCGCCGGGAAATGGCAGAGAAATTTCAAAGTTTAGGGAAAACTGGGTTGGGGCTTCTTGACTGCTCACGCAAACCGTGGCTGTCTGTACACACCTCTTTGGTGTACTCCTGAGTCGTGCGCATGCTCAGTCCTTCGGACTGTCGTTGACGCACCCCAGTTTGGCTCGGCAATTTGGTCAAAGTGTGGTCCAAAACGTCGGCAAATTTGGAGGTCGAAAAATGTTCCGACGAACTTCAAATTTTGCATGCTCCAAACTCTCTATATTGCGCCAACTTGTCCTAAAAATTCACAGACTTTCGCCCGGGAAATGGCAGAGAAATTTCCCGGCGAAAGTCTGTGAATTTTTTAGGACAAGTGCGCAATATAGAGAGTTTGGAGCATGCAAAATTTGAAGTTCGTCGGAACATTTTTTCGACCTCCAAATTTGCCGACGTTTGGACCACACTTTGACCAAATTGCCGAGCCAAACTGGGGTGCGTCAACGACAGTCCGAAGGACTGAGCATGCGCACGACTCAGGAGTACACCAAAGAGGTGTGTACAGACAGCCACGGTTTGCGTGAGCAGTCAAGAAGCCCCAACCCAGTTTTCCCTAAACTTTGAAATTTCTCTGCCATTTCCCGGCGAAAGTCTGTGAATTTTTTAGGACAAGTGCGCAATATAGAGAGTTTGGAAGCATGCAAATTTGAAGTTCGTCGGAAAATTTTCGACCTCCAAATTTGCCGACGTTTGGACCCACACTTTGACCAAATTGCCGAGCCAAACTGGGGTGCGTCAACGACAGTCCGAAGGACTGAGCATGCGCACGACTCAGGAGTACACAAAGAGGTGTGTACAGACAGCCACGGTTTGCGTGAGCAGTCAGGAAGCCCAACCCAGTTTTCCCTAAACTTTGAAATTTCTCTGCCATTTCCCGGCGAAAGTCTAGTGAATTTTTTAGGACAAGTGCGCAATATAGAGAGTTTGGAGCATGCAAAATTTGAAGTTCGTCGGAAAATTTTCCGACCTCCAAATTTGCCGACGTTTGGACCACACTTTGACCAAATTGCCGAGCCAAACTGGGGTGCGTCAACGACAGTCAAATTTTGCATGCTCCAAACTCTCGGTTTGCGTGAGCAGTCAGGAAGCCCCAACCCAGTTTTCCCCTAAACTTTGAAATTTCTCTGCCATTTCCGGCGAAAGTCTGTCAATTTTTTTTAGGACAACGTGCGCAATATAGAGAGTTTGAGAGCATGCAAAATTTGAAGTTCGTCGGAAAATTTTTCGACCTCCAAATTTGCCGACGTTTGGACCACACTTTGACCAAATTGCCGAGCCAAACTGGGGTGCGTCAACGACAGTCAATTTTGCATGCTCCAAACTCACGGTTTGCGTGAGCAGTCAGGAAGCCCCAACCCAGTTTTCCCTAAACTTTGAAATTTCTCTGCTATTTCCCCGGCGAAAGTCTGTCAATTTTTTTTAGGACAAAGTGCGCCAATACAGAGAGTTCTGGAGCATGCAAAATTTGAAGTTCGTCGGAACATTTTTCGACCTCCAAATTTGCCGACGTTTGGACCACACTTTGACCAAATTGCCGAGCCAAACTGGTGTGCGTCAACGACAGTCCGAAGGACTGAGCATGCGCACGACTCAGGAGTACACCAAAGAGGTGTGTACAGACAGCCACGGTTTGCGTGAGCAGTCAGGAAGCCCCACACCCCAGTTTTCCCTAAACTTTGACATTTCTCTGCCATTTCCCGGCGAAAGTCTGTCAATTATCTAGGACAAAGTGCGCAATATAGAGAGTTTGGAGCATGCAAAATTTGAAGTTCGTCGGAAAATTTTTCGACCTCCAAATTTGCCGACGTTTGGACCACACTTTGACCAAATTGCCGAGCCAATCTGGGGTGCGTCAACGACAGTCCGAAGGACATGAGCATCGCGCACGACACAGGAGTACACCAAAGAGGTGTGTACAGACAGCCACGGTTTGCGTGAGAAGTCAGGAAGCCCCAACCCAGTTTTCCCTAAACTTTGAAATTTTTCTGCAATTTCCCGGCGAAAGTCTGTCAATTTTTTAGGACAAGTGCGCAATATAGAGAGTTTGGAGCATGCAAAATTTGAAGTTCGTCGGAAAATTTTTCGACCTCCAAATTTGCCGACGTTTGGACCACACTTTGACCAAATTGCCGAGCCAAACTGGGGTGCGTCAACGACAGTCCAAATTTTGCATGCTCCAAACTCACGGTTTGCGTGAGCAGTCAGGAAGCCCCCAACCCAGTTTTCCCTAAACTTTGAAATTTCTCTGCCATTTCCCGGCGAAAGTCTGTCAATTTTTTTTAGGACAAGTGCGCAATATAGAGAGTTTGGAGCATGCAAAAATTTGAAGTTCGTCGGAACATTTTTCGACCTCCAAATTGCCGACGTTTGGACCACACTTCGACCAAATTGCCGAGCCAAACTGGGGTGCGTCAATGACAGTCCGAAGGACTGAGCATGCGCACGACTCAGGAGTACACCAAAGAGGTGTGTACAGACAGCCACGGTTTGCGTGAGCAGTCAGGAAGCCCCAACCCAGTTTTCCCTAAACTTTGACATTTCTCTGCCATTTCCGGCGAAAGTCTGTCAATTTTTTTAGGACAAGTGCGCAATATAGAGAGTTTTGGAGCATGCAAAATTGAAGTTCGTCGGAAAATTTTTCGACCTCCAAATTTGCCGACGTTTGGACCACACTTTGACCAAATTGCCGAGCCAATCTGGGGTGCGTCAACGATGAGCATGCGCACGACTCAGGAGTACACCAAGAGGTGTGTACAGACAGCCACGGTTTGCGTGAGAAGTCAGGAAGCCCCAACCCAGTTTTCCCTACACTTTGAAATTTTTCAGCAATTTCCCGGCGAAAGTCTGTCCAATTTTTTAGGACAAAGTGCGCAATATAGAGAGTTTGGAGGATGCAAAATTTGAAGTTCGTTGGAACATTTTTCGACCTCCAAATTTGCCGACGTTTGGACCACACTTTGACCAAATTGCCGAGCCAAACTGGGGTGCGTCAACGACAGTCCGAAGGACTGAGCATGCGCACGACTCAGGAGTCCACCAAAGAGGTGTGTACAGACAGCCACGGTTTGCGTGAGCAGTCAGGAAGCCCCAACCCAGTTTTCCCTAAACTTTGAAATTTCTCTGCCATTTACCGGAGAAAGTCTGTCAATTTTTTAGGACAAGTGCGCAATATAGAGAGTTTGGAGCATGCAAAATTTGAAGTTCGTCGGAAATTTTTCGACCTCCAAATTTGCCGACGTTTGGACCACACTTTGACCAAATTGCCGAGCCAAACTGGGGTGCCGTCAACGACAGTCAAATTTTGCATGCTCCAAAACTCTCGGTCTTGCGTGAGCAGTCAGGAAGCCCCAACCCAGTTTTCCCTAAACTTTGAAATTTCTCTGCCATTTCCCGGCGAAAGTCTGTCAATTTTTTTTAGGACAAGTGCGCAATATAGAGAGTTTGGAGCATGCAAAATTTGAAGTTCGTCGGAAAATTTTTCGATCTCCAACTTTGCCGACGTTTGGACCACACTTTGACCAAATTGCCGAGCAAACTGGGGTGCGTCAACGACACGTCAAATTTTGCATGCTCCAAACTCACGGTTTGCGTGAGCAGTCAGGAAGCCCCAACCCAGTTTTCCCTAAACTTTGAAATTTCTCTGCCATTTCCCGGCGAAAGTCTGTCAATTTTTTTTAGGACAAGTGCGCAATATAGAGAGTTTGGAGCATGCAAAATTTGAAGTTCGTCGGAACATTTTTCGACCTCCAAATTTGCCGACGTTTGGACCACACTTTGACCAAATTGCCGAGCCAAACTGGGGTGCGTCAACGACAGTCCGAAGGACTGAGCATAGCGCACGACTCAGGAGTACACCAAAGAGGTGTGTACAGACAGCCACGGTTTGCAGTGAGCAGTCAGGAAGCCCCAACCCAGTTTTCCCTAAACTTTGACATTTCTCTGCCATTCTCCCGGCGAAAGTCTGTCAATTTTTTAGGACAAGTGCGCAATATAGAGAGTTTGGAGCATGCAAAATTTGAAGTTCGTCGGAAAATTTTTCGACCTCCAAATTTGCCGACGTTTGGACCCACACTTTGACCAAATTGCCGAGCCAATCTGGGGTGCCGTCAACGACAGTCCGAAGGACTGAGCATGCGCACGACTCAGGAGTACACCAAAGAGGTGTGTACAGACAGCCACGGTTTGCGTGAGCAGTCAGGAAGCCCCAACCCCAGTTTTCCCTAAACTTTGAAATTTTTCTGCAATTTTCCGGCGAAAGTCTGTCAATTTTTTAGGACAAAGTGCGCAATATAGAGAGTTTGGAGCATGCAAAATTTGAAGTTCGTTGGAACATTTTTCGACCTCCAAATTTGCGACGTTTGGACCACACTTTGACCAAATTGCCGAGCCAAACTGGGGTGCGTCAACGACAGTCCGAAGGACCTGAGCATGCGCACGACTCAGGAGTCCACCAAAGAGGTGTGTACAGACAGCCACGGTTTGCTGTGAGCAGTCAGGAAGCCCCAACCCAGTTTTCCTAAACTTTGAAATTTCTCTGCCATTTCCCGGAGAAAGTCTGTCAATTTTTTAGGACAAGTGCGCAATATAGAGAGTTTGGAGCATGCAAAAATTTGAAGTTCGTCGGGAAATTTTTCGACCTCCAAATTTGCCGACGTTTGGACCACACTTTGACCAAATTGCCGAGCCAAACTGGGGTGCGTCAACGACAGTCAAATTTTGCATGACTCCAAACTCTCGGTTTGCGTGAGCAGTCAGAAGCCCCAACCCAGTTTTCCCTAAACTTTGAAATTTCTCTGCCATTTCCCGGCGAAAGTCTGTCAATTTTTTTAGGACAAGTGCGCAATATAGAGAGTTTGGAGCATGCAAAATTTGAAGTTCGTCGGAACATTTTTCAACCTCAATTTTTTAGGACAAGTGCGCAATTATAGAGAGTTTGGAGCATGCAAAATTTGAAGTTCGTCGGAAATTTTTTCGACCTCCAAATTTGCCGACGTTTGGACCACACTTTGACCAAATTGCCGAGCCAAACTGGGGTGCGTCAACGACAGTCCGAAGGACTGAGCATGCGCACGACTCAGGAGTACACCAAAGAGGTGTGTACAGACAGCCACGGTTTGCGTGAGCAGTCAGGAAGCCCCAACCCAGTTTTCCCTAAACTTTGACATTTCTCTGCCATTTCCCGGCGAAAGTCTGTCAATTTTTTAGGACAAGTGCGCAATATAGAGAGTTTGGAGCATGCAAAATTTGAAGTTCGTCGGAAAATTTTTCGACCTCCAAATTTGCCGACGTTTGGACCACACTTTGACCAAATTGCCGAGCCAATCTGGGGTGCGTCAACGACAGTCCGAAGGACTGAGCATGCGCACGACACAGGAGTACACCAAAGAGGTGTGTACAGACAGCCACGGTTTGCGTGAGAAGTCAGGAAGCCCCAACCCAGTTTTCCCTAAACTTTGAAATTTTTCTGCAATTTCCCGGCGAAAGTCTGTCAATTTTTTAGGACAAGTGCGCAATATAGAGAGTTTGGAGCATGCAAAATTTGAAGTTCGTCGGAAAATTTTTCGACCTCCAAATTTGCCGACGTTTGGACCACACTTTGACCAAATTGCCGAGCCAAACTGGGGTGCGTCAACGACAGTCAAATTTTGCATGCTCCAAACTCACGGTTTGCGTGAGCAGTCAGGAAGCCCCAACCCAGTTTTCCCTAAACTTTGAAATTTCTCTGCCATTTCCCGGCGAAAGTCTGTCAATTTTTTTTAGGACAAGTGCGCAATATAGAGAGTTTGGAGCATGCAAAATTTGAAGTTCGTCGGAACATTTTTCGACCTCCAAATTTGCCGACGTTTGGACCACACTTCGACCAAATTGCCGAGCCAAACTGGGGTGCGTCAATGACAGTCCGAAGGACTGAGCATGCGCACGACTCAGGAGTCCACCAAAGAGGTGTGTACAGACAGCCACGGTTTGCGTGAGCAGTCAGGAAGCCCCAACCCAGTTTTCCCTAAACTTTGAAATTTCTCTGCCATTTCCCGGAGAAAGTCTGTCAATTTTTTAGGACAAGTGCGCAATATAGAGAGTTTGGAGCATGCAAAATTTGAAGTTCGTCGGAAAATTTTTCGACCTCCAAATTTGCCGACGTTTGGACCACACTTTGACCAAATTGCCGAGCCAAACTGGGGTGCGTCAACGACAGTCAAATTTTGCATGCTCCAAACTCTCGGTTTGCGTGAGCAGTCAGGAAGCCCCAACCCAGTTTTCCCTAAACTTTGAAATTTCTCTGCCATTTCCCGGCGAAAGTCTGTCAATTTTTTTTAGGACAAGTGCGCAATATAGAGAGTTTGGAGCATGCAAAATTTGAAGTTCGTCGGAAAATTTTTCGATCTCCAACTTTGCCGACGTTTGGACCACACTTTGACCAAATTGCCGAGCCAAACTGGGGTGCGTCAACGACAGTCAAATTTTGCATGCTCCAAACTCACGGTTTGCGTGAGCAGTCAGGAAGCCCCAACCCAGTTTTCCCTAAACTTTGAAATTTCTCTGCCATTTCCCGGCGAAAGTCTGTCAATTGTTTTTAGGACAAGTGCGCAATATAGAGAGTTTGGAGCATGCAAAATTTGAAGTTCGTCGGAACATTTTTCGACCTCCAAATTTGCCGACGTTTGGACCACACTTTGACCAAATTGCCGAGCCAAACTGGGGTGCGTCAACGACAGTCCGAAGGACTGAGCATGCGCACGACTCAGGAGTACACCAAAGAGGTGTGTACAGACAGCCACGGTTTGCGTGAGCAGTCAGGAAGCCCCAACCCAGTTTTCCCTAAACTTTGACATTTCTCTGCCATTTCCCGGCGAAAGTCTGTCAATTTTTTAGGACAAGTGCGCAATATAGAGAGTTTGGAGCATGCAAAATTTGAAGTTCGTCGGAAAATTTTTCGACCTCCAAATTTGCCGACGTTTGGACCACACTTTGACCAAATTGCCGAGCCAATCTGGGGTGCGTCAACGACAGTCCGAAGGACTGAGCATGCGCACGACTCAGGAGTACACCAAAGAGGTGTGTACAGACAGCCACGGTTTGCGTGAGCAGTCAGGAAGCCCCAACCCAGTTTTCCCTAAACTTTGAAATTTTTCTGCAATTTCACGGCGAAAGTCTGTCAATTTTTTAGGACAAGTGCGCAATATAGAGAGTTTGGAGCATGCAAAATTTGAAGTTCGTTGGAACATTTTTCGACCTCCAAATTTGCCGACGTTTGGACCACACTTTGACCAAATTGCCGAGCCAAACTGGGGTGCGTCAACGACAGTCCGAAGGACTGAGCATGCGCACGACTCAGGAGTCCACCAAAGAGGTGTGTACAGACAGCCACGGTTTGCGTGAGCAGTCAGGAAGCCCCAACCCAGTTTTCCCTAAACTTTGAAATTTCTCTGCCATTTCCCGGAGAAAGTCTGTCAATTTTTTTAGGACAAGTGCGCAATATAGAGAGTTTGGAGCATGCAAAATTTGAAGTTCGTCGGGAAATTTTTCGACCTCCAAATTTGCCGACGTTTGGACCACACTTTGACCAAATTGCCGAGCCAAACTGGGGTGCGTCAACGACAGTCAAATTTTGCATGCTCCAAACTCTCGGTTTGCGTGAGCAGTCAGGAAGCCCCAACCCAGTTTTCCCTAAACTTTGAAATTTCTCTGCCATTTCCCGGCGAAAGTCTGTCAATTTTTTTTAGGACAAGTGCGCAATATAGAGAGTTTGGAGCATGCAAAATTTGAAGTTCGTCGGAACATTTTTCAACCTCAATTTTTTAGGACAAGTGCGCAATATAGAGAGTTTGGAGCATGCAAAATTTGAAGTTCGTCGGAAATTTTTTCGACCTCCAAATTTGCCGACGTTTGGACCACACTTTGACCAAATTGCCGAGCCAAACTGGGGTGCGTCAACGACAGTCAAATTTTGCATGCTCCAAACTCACGGTTTGCGTGAGCAGTCAGGAAGCCCCAAACCAGTTTTCCCTAAACTTTGAAATTTCTCTGCCATTTCCCGGCGAAAGTCTGTCAATTTTTTTTAGGACAAGTGCGCAATATAGAGAGTTTGGAGCATGCAAAATTTGAAGTTCGTCGGAACATTTTTCAACCTCATTTTTTTAGGACAAGTGCGCAATATAGAGAGTTTGGAGCATGCAAAATTTGAAGTTCGTCGGAAAATTTTTCGACCTCCAAATTTGCCGACGTTTGGACCACACTTTGACCAAATTGCCGAGCCAAACTGGGGTGCGTCAACGACAGTCAAATTTTGCATGCTCCAAACTCACGGTTTGCGTAAGCAGTCAGGAAGCCCCAACCCAGTTTTCCCTAAACTTTGAAATTTCTCTGCCATTTCCCGGCGAAAGTCTGTCAATTTTTTTTAGGACAAGTGCGCAATATAGAGAGTTTGGAGCATGCAAAATTTGAAGTTCGTCGGAACATTTTTCGACCTCCAAATTTGCCCACGTTTGGACCACACTTTGACCAAATTGCCGATCCAAACTGGGGTGCGTCAACGACAGTCCGAAGGACTGAGCATGCGCACGACTCAGGAGTACACCAAAGAGGTGTGTACAGACAGCCACGGTTTGCGTGAGCAGTCAGGAAGCCCCAACCCAGTTTTCCCTAAACTTTGAAATTTCTCTGCCATTTCCCGGCGAAAGTCTGTGAATTTTTTAGGACAAGTGCGCAATATAGAGAGTTTGGAGCATGCAAAATTTGAAGTTCGTCGGAACATTTTTCGACCTCCAAATTTGCCGACGTTTGGACCACACTTTGACCAAATTGCCGAGCCAAACTGGGGTGCGTCAACGACAGTCCGAAGGACTGAGCATGCGCACGACTCAGGAGTACACCAAAGAGGTGTGTACAGACAGCCACGGTTTGCGTGAGCAGTCAGGAAGCCCCAACCCAGTTTTCCCTAAACTTTGAAATTTCTCTGCCATTTCCCGGCGAAAGTCTGTGAATTTTTTAGGACAAGTGCGCAATATAGAGAGTTTGGAACATGCAAAATTTGAAGTTCGTCGGTAAATTTTTCGACCTCCAAATTTGCCGACGTTTGGACCACACTTTGACCAAATTGCCGAGCCAAACTGGGGTGCGTCAACGACAGTCCGAAGGACTGAGCATGCGCACGACTCAGGAGTACACCAAAGAGGTGTGTACAGACAGCCACGGTTTGCGTGAGCAGTCAAGAAGCCCCAACCCAGTTTTCCCTAAACTTTGAAATTTCTCTGCCATTTCCCGGCGAAAGTCTGTGAATTTTTTAGGACAAGTGCGCAATATAGAGAGTTTGGAGCATGCAAAATTTGAAGTTCGTCGGAAAATTTTTCGACCTCCAAATTTGCCGACGTTTGGACCACACTTTGACCAAATTGCCGAGCCAAACTGGGGTGCGTCAACGACAGTCCGAAGGACTGAGCATGCGCACGACTCAGGAGTACACCAAAGAGGTGTGTACAGACAGCCACGGTTTGCGTGAGCAGTCAGGAAGCCCCAACCCAGTTTTCCCTAAACTTTGAAATTTCTCTGCCATTTCCCGCCGAAAGTCTGTGAATTTTTTAGGACAAGTGCGCAATATAGAGAGTTTGGAGCATGCAAAATTTGAAGTTCGTCGGAAAATTTTCCGACCTCCAAATTTGCCGACGTTTGGACCACACTTTGACCAAATTGCCGAGCCAAACTGGGGTGCGTCAACGACAGTCCGAAGGACTGAGCATGCGCACGACTCAGGAGTACACCAAAGAGGTGTGTACAGACAGCCACGGTTTGCGTGAGCAGTCAGGAAGCCCCAACCCAGTTTTCCCTAAACTTTGAAATTTCTCTGCAATTTCCCGGCGAAAGTCTGTGAATTTTTTAGGACAAGTGCGCAATATAGAGAGTTTGGAGCATGCAAAATTTGAAGTTCGTCGGAACATTTTTCGACCTCAAAATTTGCCGACGTTTGGACCACACTTTGACCAAATTGCCGAGCCAAACTTGGGTGCGTCAACGACAGTCCGAGGGACTGAGCATGCGCACGACTCAGGAGTACACCAAAGAGGTGTGTACAGCAGTCAGGAAGCCCCAACCCAGTTTTCCCTAAACTTTGAAATTTCTCTGCCATTTCCCGGCGAAAGTCTGTGATTTTTTTAGGACAAGTGCGCAATATAGAGAGTTTGGAGCATGCAAAATTTGAAGTTCGTCGGAAAATTTTTCGACCTCCAAATTTGCCGACGTTTGGACCACACTTTGACCAAATTGCCGAGCCAAACTGGGGTGCGTCAACGACAGTCCGAAGGACTGAGCATGCGCACGACTCAGGAGTACACCAAAGAGGTGTGTACAGACAGCCACGGTTTGCGTGAGCAGTCAGGAAGCCCCAACCCAGTTTTCCCTAAACTTTGAAATTTCTCTGCCATTTCCCGGCGAAAGTCTGTGAATTTTTTAGGACAAGTGCGCAATATAAAGAGTTTGGAGCATGCAAAATTTGAAGTTCGTCGGAAAATTGTTCGACCTCCAAATTTGCCGACGTTTGGACCACACTTTGACCAAATTGCCGAGCCAAACTGGGGTGCGTCAACGACAGTCCGAAGGACTGAGCATGCGCACGACTCAGGAGTACACCAAAGAGGTGTGTACAGACAGCCACGGTTTGCGTGAGCAGTCAGGAAGCCCCAACCCAGTTTTCCCTAAACTTTGAAATTTCTCTGCAATTTCCAGGCGAAAGTCTGTGAATTTTTTAGGACAAGTGCGCAATATAGAGAGTTTGGAGCATGCAAAATTTGAAGTTCGTCGGAACATTTTTCGACCTCAAAATTTGCCGACGTTTGGACCACACTTTGACCAAATTGCCGAGCCAAACTGGGGTGCGTCAACGACAGTCCGAAGGACTGAGCATGCGCACGACTCAGGAGTACACCAAAGAGGTGTGTACAGCAGTCAGGAAGCCCCAACCCAGTTTTCCCTAAACTTTGAAATTTCTCTGCCATTTCCCGGCGAAAGTCTGTCAATTTTTTAGGACAAGTGCGCAATATAGAGAGTTTGGAGCATGCAAAATTTAAAGTTCGTCGGAACATTTGTCAACCTCCAAATTTGCCGACGTTTGGACCATACTTTGACGAAATTGCCGAGCCAAACTGGGGTGCGTCAACGACAGTCCGAAGGACTGAGCATGCGCACGACTCAGGAGTACACCAAAGAGGTGTGTACAGACAGCCACGGTTTGCGTGAGCAGTCAGGAAGCCCCAACCCAGTTTTCCCTAAACTTTGAAATTTCTCTGCAATTTCCCGGCGAAAGTCTGTGAATTTTTTAGGACAAGTGCGCAATATAGAGAGTTTGGAGCATGCAAAATTTAAAGTTCGTCGGAACATTTTTCAACCTCCAAATTTGCCGACGTTTGGACCACACTTTGACGAAATTGCCGAGCCAAACTGGGGTGCGTCAACGACAGTCCGAAGGACTGAGCATGCGCACGACTCAGGAGTACACCAAAGAGGTGTGTACAGACAGCCACGGTTTGCGTCAGTAGTCAGGAAGCCCCAACCCAGTTTTCCCTAAAATTTGAAATTTCTCTGCCATTTCCCGGCGAAAGTCTGTCAATTTTTTAGGACAAGTGCGCAATATAGAGAGTTTGGAGCATGCAAAATTTGAAGTTCGTCGGAAAATTTTTCGACCTCCAAATTTGCCGACGTTTAGACCACACTTTGACCAAATTGCCGAGCCAAACTGGGGTGCGTCAACGACAGTCCGAAGGACTGAGCATGCGCACGACTCAGGAGTACACCAAAGAGGTGTGTACAGCAGTCAGGAAGCCCCAACCCAGTTTTCCCTAAACTTTGAAATTTCTCTGCCATTTCCGGGCGAAAGTCTGTCAATTTTTTAGGACAAGTGCGCAATATAGAGTGCTTGGAGCATGCAAAATTTGAAGTTCGTCGGAAAATTTTTCGACCTCCAAATTTGCCGACGTTTGGACCACACTTTGACCAAAATCCCGTCCCAAACTGGGCCGTGTCAACGACAGTCCGAAGGACTGAGCATGCGCACAAGTCAGGAGTACACCAAAAAGGTGTGTACAGACAGCCACAGGTTGCGGGAGCATCCAGGAAGCCCATCCCCTTTTTTTCCTAAACTCTGAAATTTCTCTGCCATTTCCGGGCGAAAGTCTGTCAATTGTTTAGGACAAGTGCGCAATATAGAGTGCTTAGAGCATGCAAAATTTGAAGTTCGTCGGAAAATTTTTCGACTTCCAAATTTGCCGACGTTTGGACCACACTTTGACCAAAATCCCGTCCCAAACTGGGCCGTGTCAACGACAGTCCGAAGGACTGAGCATGCGCACGAGTCAGGAGTACACCAAAGAGGTGTGTACAGACAGCCACAGGTTGCGGGAGCATCCAGGAAGCCCCAACCCCGTTTTTTCCCAAACTCTGAAATTTCTCTGCCATTTCCAGGCGAAAGTCTGTCAATTTTGTTAGGACGAGTGCGCAATATAGAGTGCTTGGAGCATGCAAAATTTGAAGTTCGTCGAAAATTTTTTCGACCTCCAAATTTGCCGACGTTTGGACCACACTTTGACCAAAATCCCGTCCCAAACTGGGCCGTGTCAACGACAGTCCGAAGGACTGAGCATGCGCACGAGTCAGGAGTACACCAAAGAGGTGTGTACAGACAGCCACGGTTTGCGGGAGCATCCAGGAAGCCCAAACCCCTTTTTTTCCTAAACTCTGAAATTTCTCTGCCATTTCCGGGCGAAAGTCTGTCAATTTTTTAGGACAAGTGCGCAATATAGAGTGCTTGGAGCATGCAAAATTTGAAGTTCGTCGAAAATTTTTTCGACCTCCAAATTTGCCGACGTTTGGACCACACTTTGACCAAATTGCCGAGCCAAACTGGGGTGCGTCAACGACAGTCCGAAGGACTGAGCATGCGCACGACTCAGGAGTACACCAAAGAGGTGTGTACAGACAGCCACAGGTTGCGGGAGCATCCAGGAAGCCCAAACCCCTTTTTTTCCTAAACTCTGAAATTTCTCTGCCATTTCCGGGCGAAAGTCTGTCAATTTTTTAGGACAAGTGCGCAATATAGAGTGCTTGGAGCATGCAAAATTTGAAGTTCGTCGGAAAATTTTTCGACCTCCAAATTTGCCGACGTTTGGAGCACACTTTGACCAAAATCCCGTCCCAAACTGGGCCGTGTCAACGACAGTCCGAAGGACTGAGCATGCGCACGAGTCAGGAGTACACCAAAGAGGTGTGTACAGACAGCCACAGTTTGCGGGAGCATCCAGGAAGCCCCAACCCAGTTTTCCCTAAACTTTGAAATTTCTCTGCCATTTCCAGGCGAAAGTCTGTGAATTTTTTAGGACAAGTGCGCAATATAGAGAGTTTGGAGCATGCAAAATTTGAAGTTCGTCGGAAAATTTTTCGACCTCCAAATTTGCCGACGTTTGGACCACACTTTGACCAAATTGCCGAGCCAAACTGGGGTGCGTCAACGACAGTCCGAAGGACTGAGCATGCGCACGACTCAGGAGTACACCAAAGAGGTGTGTACAGACAGCCACGGTTTGCGTGAGCAGTCAGGAAGCCCCAACCCAGTTTTCCCTAAACTTTGAAATTTCTCTGCAATTTCCCGGCGAAAGTCTGTGAATTTTTTAGGACAAGTGCGCAATATAGAGAGTTTGGAGCATGCAAAATTTGAAGTTCGTCGGAACATTTTTCGACCTCCAAATTTGCCGACGTTTGGACCACACTTTGACCAAATTGCCGAGCCAAACTGGGGTGCGTCAACGACAGTCCGAAGGACTGAGCATGCGCACGACTCAGGAGTACACCAAAGAGGTGTGTACAGACAGCCACGGTTTGCGGGAGCATCCAGGAAGCCCAAACCCCTTTTTTTCCTAAACTCTGAAATTTCTCTGCCATTTCCGGGCGAAAGTCTGTCAATTTTTTAGGACAAGTGCGCAATATAGAGTGCTTGGAGCATGCAAAATTTGAAGTTCGTCGACAAATTTTTCGACCTCCAAATTTGCCGACGTTTGGACCACACTTTGACCAAATTGCCGAGCCAAACTGGGGTGCGTCAACGACAGTCCGAAGGACTGAGCATGCGCACGACTCAGGAGTACACCAAAGAGGTGTGTACAGACAGCCACGGTTTGCGTGAGCAGTCAGGAAGCCCCAACCCAGTTTTCCCTAAACTTTGAAATTTCTCTGCAATTTCCCGGCGAAAGTCTGTGAATTTTTTAGGACAAGTGCGCAATATAGAGAGTT
This sequence comes from Henricia sp. BOLD:AAB3569, assembly GCA_037783545.1. Classification (NCBI taxonomy): domain Eukaryota; kingdom Metazoa; phylum Echinodermata; class Asteroidea; order Spinulosida; family Echinasteridae; genus Henricia; species Henricia sp. BOLD:AAB3569. The sequence continues at coordinate 76,934 of JBBELK010001154.1, read as the reverse complement.
TGGAGCATGCAAAATTTGAAGTTCGTCGGAACATTTTTCGACCTCCAAATTTGCCGACGTTTGGACCACACTTTGACCAAATTGCCGAGCCAAACTGGGGTGCGTCAACGACAGTCCGAAGGACTGAGCATGCGCACGACTCAGGAGTACACCAAAGAGGTGTGTACAGACAGCCACAGGTTGCGGGAGCATCCAGGAAGCCCCAACCCCTTTTTTTCCTAAACTCTGAAATTTCTCTGCCATTTCCGGGCGAAAGTCTGTCAATTTTTTAGGACAAGTGCGCAATATAGAGTGCTTGGAGCATGCAAAATTTGAAGTTCGTCGGAAAATTTTTCGACCTCCAAATTTGGACCACACTTTGACCAAAATCCCGTCCCAAACTGGGCCGTGTCAACGACAGTCCGAAGGACTGAGCATGCGCACGAGTCAGGAGTACACCAAAGAGGTGTGTACAGACAGCCACAGTTTGCGGGAGCATCCAGGAAGCCCCAACCCAGTTTTCCCTAAACTTTGAAATTGCTCTGCCATTTCCCGGCGAAAGTCTGTGAATTTTTTAGGACAAGTGCGCAATATAGAGAGTTTGGATCATGCAAAATTTGAAGTTCGTCGGAAGATTTTTCGACCTCCAAATTTGCCGACGTTTGGACCACACTTTGACCAAATTGCCGAGCCAAACTGGGGTGCGTCAACGACAGTCCGAAGGACTGAGCATGCGCACGACTCAGGAGTACACCAAAGAGGTGTGTACAGACAGCCACGGTTTGCGTGAGCAGTCAGGAAGCCCCAACCCAGTTTTCCCTAAACTTTGAAATTTCTCTGCAATTTCCCGGCGAAAGTCTGTGAATTTGTTAGGACAAGTGCGCAATATAGAGAGTTTGGAGCATAATAATAATAATAATAATAATGAGATTTGTAAAGCGCACATATCCACCCTGCAGGGTGCTCAAGGCGCTGAAAAAATTGAAGTTCGTCGGAACATTTTTCGACCTCAAAATTTGCCGACGTTTGGACCACACTTTGACCAAATTGCCGAGCCAAACTGGGGTGCGTCAACGACAGTCCGATGGACTGAGCATGCGCACGACTCAGGAGTACACCAAAGAGGTGTGTACAGACAGCCACGGTTTTCGTGAGCAGTCAGGAAGCCCCAACCCAGTTTTCCCTAAACTTTGAAATTTCTCTGCCATTTCCCGGCGAAAGTCTGTCAATTTTTTTAGGACAAGTGCGCAATATAGAGAGTTTGGAGCATGCAAAATTTGAAGTTCGTCGGAAAATTTTTCGACCTCCAAATTTGCCGACGTTTAGACCACACTTTGACCAAATTGCCGAGCCAAACTGGGGTGCGTCAACGACAGTCCGAAGGACTGAGCATGCGCACGACTCAGGAGTACACCAAAGAGGTGTGTACAGACAGCCACGGTTTGCGTGAGCAGTCAGGAAGCCCCAACCCAGTTTTCCCTAAACTTTGAAATTTCTCTGCAATTTCCCGGCGAAAGTCTGTGAATTTTTTAGGACAAGTGCGCAATATAGAGAGTTTGGAGCATGCAAAATTTGAAGTTCGTCGGAACATTTTTCGACCTCAAAATTTGCCGACGTTTGGACCACACTTTGACCAAATTGCCGAGCCAAACTGGGGTGCGTCAACGACAGTCCGAAGGACTGAGCATGCGCACGACTCAGGAATACACCAAAGAGGTGTGTACAGACAGCCACGGTTTGCGTGAGCAGTCAGGAAGACCCAACCCAGTTTTCCCTAAACTTTGAAATTTCTCTGCCATTTCCCGGCGAAAGTCTGTCAATTTTTTAGGACAAGTGCGCAATATAGAGAGTTTGGAGCATGCAAAATTTAAAGTTCGTCGGAACATTTTTCAACCTGCAAATTTGCCGACGTTTGGACCACACTTTGACGAAATTGCCGAGCCAAACTGGGGTGCGTCAACGACAGTCCGAAGGACTGAGCATGCGCCCGACTCAGGAGTACACCAAAGAGGTGTGTACAGACAGCCACGGTTTGCGTGAGCAGTCAGGAAGCCCCAACCCAGTTTTCCCTAAACTTTGAAATTTCTCTGCCATTTCCCGGCGAAAGTCTGTCAATTTTTTAGGACAAGTGCGCAATATAGAGAGTTTGGAGCATGCAAAATTTGAAGTTCGTCGGAAAATTTTTCGACCTCCAAATTTGCCGACGTTTAGACCACACTTTGACCAAATTGCCGAGCCAAACTGGGGTGCGTCAACGACAGTCCGAAGGACTGAGCATGCGCACGACTCAGGAGTACACCAAAGAGGTGTGTACAGACAGCCACGGTTTGCGTGAGCAGTCAGGAAGCCCCAACCCAGTTTTCCCTAAACTTTGAAATTTCTCTGCCATTTCCCGGCGAAAGTCTGTCAATTTTTTAGGACAAGTGCGCAATATAGAGAGTTTGGAGCATGCAAAATTTGAAGTTCGTCGGAAAATTTTTCAACCTCCAAATTTGCCGACGTTTAGACCACACTTTGACCAAATTGCCGAGCCAAACTGGGGTGCGTCAACGACAGTCCGAAGGACTGAGCATGCGCACGACTCAGGAGTACACCAAAGAGGTGTGTACAGACAGCCACGGTTTGCGTGAGCAGTCAGGAAGCCCCAACCCAGTTTTCCCTAAACTTTGAAATTTCTCTGCCATTTCCCGGCGAAAGTCTGTCAATTTTTTAGGACAAGTGCGCAATATAGAGAGTTTGGAGCATGCAAAATTTAAAGTTCGTCGGAACATTTTTCAACCTCCAAATTTGCCGACGTTTGGACCACACTTTGACGAAATTGCCGAGCCAAACTGGGGTGCGTCAACGACAGTCCGAAGGACTGAGCATGCGCACGACTCAGGAGTACACCAAAGAGGTGTGTACAGACAGCCACGGTTTGCGTGAGCAGTCAGGAAGCCCCAACCCAGTTTTCCCTAAACTTTGAAATTTCTCTGCCATTTCCCGGCGAAAGTCTGTCAATTTTTTAGGACAAGTGCGCAATATAGAGAGTTTTGAGCATGCAAAATTTGAAGTTCGTCGGAAAATTTTTCGACCTCCAAATTTGCCGACGTTTAGACCACACTTTGACCAAATTGCCGAGCCAAACTGGGGTGCGTCAACGACAGTCCGAAGGACTGAGCATGCGCACGACTCAGGAGTACACCAAAGAGGTGTGTACAGACAGCCACGGTTTGCGTGAGCAGTCAGGAAGCCCCAACCCAGTTTTCCCTAAACTTTGAAATTTCTCTGCCATTTCCCGGCGAAAGTCTGTCAATTTTTTAGGACAAGTGCGCAATATAGAGAGTTTGGAGCATGCAAAATTTAAAGTTCGTCGGAACATTTTTCAACCTCCAAATTTGCCGACGTTTGGACCACACTTTGACGAAATTGCAGAGCCAAACTGGGGTGCGTCAACGACAGTCCGAAGGACTGAGCATGCGCACGACTCAGGAGTACACCAAAGAGGTGTGTACAGACAGCCACGGTTTGCGTGAGCAGTCAGGAAGCCCCAACCCAGTTTTCCCTAAACTTTGAAATTTCTCTGCCATTTCCCGGCGAAAGTCTGTGAATTTTTTAGGACAAGTGCGCAATATAGAGAGTTTGGAGCATGCAAAATTTGAAGTTCGTCGGAAAATTTTTCGACCTCCAAATTTGCCGACGTTTAGACCACACTTTGACCAAATTGCCGAGCCAAACTGGGGTGCGTCAACGACAGTCCGAAGGACTGAGCATGCGCACGACTCAGGAGTACACCAAAGAGGTGTGTACAGACAGCCACGGTTTGCGTGAGCAGTCAGGAAGCCCCAACCCAGTTTTCCCTAAACTTTGAAATTTCTCTGCAATTTCCCGGCGAAAGTCTGTGAATTTTTTAGGACAAGTGCGCAATATAGAGAGTTTGGAGCATGCAAAATTTGAAGTTCGTCGGAACATTTTTCGACCTCAAAATTTGCCGACGTTTGGACCACACTTTGACCAAATTGCCGAGCCAAACTGGGGTGCGTCAACGACAGTCCGAAGGACTGAGCATGCGCACGACTCAGGAGTACACCAAAGAGGTGTGTACAGACAGCCACGGTTTGCGTGAGCAGTCAGGAAGACCCAACCCAGTTTTCCCTAAACTTTGAAATTTCTCTGCCATTTCCCGGCGAAAGTCTGTCATTTTTTTAGGACAAGTGCGCAATATAGAGAGTTTGGAGCATGCAAAATTTAAAGTTCGTCGGAACATTTTTCAACCTCCAAATTTGCCGACGTTTAGACCACACTTTGACCAAATTGCCGAGCCAAACTGGGGTGCGTCAACGACAGTCCGAAGGACTGAGCATGCGCACGACTCAGGAGTACACCAAAGAGGTGTGTACAGACAGCCACGGTTTGCGTGAGCAGTCAGGAAGCCCCAACCCAGTTTTCCCTAAACTTTGAAATTTCTCTGCCATTTCCCGGCGAAAGTCTGTCAATTTTTTAGGACAAGTGCGCAATATAGAGAGTTTGGAGCATGCAAAATTTGAAGTTCGTCGGAAAATTTTTCAACCTCCAAATTTGCCGACGTTTAGACCACACTTTGACCAAATTGCCGAGCCAAACTGGGGTGCGTCAACGACAGTCCGAAGGACTGAGCATGCGCACGACTCAGGAGTACACCAAAGAGGTGTGTACAGACAGCCACGGTTTGCGTGAGCAGTCAGGAAGCCCCAACCCAGTTTTCCCTAAACTTTGAAATTTCTCTGCCATTTCCCGGCGAAAGTCTGTCAATTTTTTAGGACAAGTGCGCAATATAGAGAGTTTGGAGCATGCAAAATTTAAAGTTCGTCGGAACATTTTTCAACCTCCAAATTTGCCGACGTTTGGACCACACTTTGACGAAATTGCCGAGCCAAACTGGGGTGCGTCAACGACAGTCCGAAGGACTGAGCATGCGCACGACTCAGGAGTACACCAAAGAGGTGTGTACAGACAGCCACGGTTTGCGTGAGCAGTCAGGAAGCCCCAACCCAGTTTTCCCTAAACTTTGAAATTTCTCTGCCATTTCCCGGCGAAAGTCTGTCAATTTTTTAGGACAAGTGCGCAATATAGAGAGTTTTGAGCATGCACAATTTGAAGTTCGTCGGAAAATTTTTCGACCTCCAAATTTGCCGACGTTTAGACCACACTTTGACCAAATTGCCGAGCCAAACTGGGGTGCGTCAACGACAGTCCGAAGGACTGAGCATGCGCACGACTCAGGAGTACACCAAAGAGGTGTGTACAGACAGCCACGGTTTGCGTGAGCAGTCAGGAAGCCCCAACCCAGTTTTCCCTAAACTTTGAAATTTCTCTGCCATTTCCCGGCGAAAGTCTGTCAATTTTTTAGGACAAGTGCGCAATATAGAGAGTTTGGAGCATGCAAAATTTAAAGTTCGTCGGAACATTTTTCAACCTCCAAATTTGCCGACGTTTGGACCACACTTTGACGAAATTGCAGAGCCAAACTGGGGTGCGTCAACGACAGTCCGAAGGACTGAGCATGCGCACGACTCAGGAGTACACCAAAGAGGTGTGTACAGACAGCCACGGTTTGCGTGAGCAGTCAGGAAGCCCCAACCCAGTTTTCCCTAAACTTTGAAATTTCTCTGCCATTTCCCGGCGAAAGTCTGTCAATTTTTTAGGACAAGTGCGCAATATAGAGAGTTTGGAGCATGCAAAATTTGAAGTTCGTCGGAAAATTTTTCGACCTCCAAATTTGCCGACGTTTAGACCACACTTTGACCAAATTGCCGAGCCAAACTGGGGTGCGTCAACGACAGTCCGAAGGACTGAGCATGCGCACGACTCAGGAGTACACCAAAGAGGTGTGTACAGACAGCCACGGTTTGCGTGAGCAGTCAGGAAGCCCCAACCCAGTTTTCCCTAAACTTTGAAATTTCTCTGCAATTTCCCGGCGAAAGTCTGTGAATTTTTTAGGACAAGTGCGCAATATAGAGAGTTTGGAGCATGCAAAATTTGAAGTTCGTCGGAACATTTTTCAACCTCAAAATTTGCCGACGTTTGGACCACACTTTGACCAAATTGCCGAGCCAAACTGGGGTGCGTCAACGACAGTCCGAAGGACTGAGCATGCGCACGACTCAGGAGTACACCAAAGAGGTGTGTACAGACAGCCACGGTTTGCGTGAGCAGTCAGGAAGACCCAACCCAGTTTTCCCTAAACTTTGAAATTTCTCTGCCATTTCCCGGAGAAAGTCTGTCAATTTTTTAGGACAAGTGCGCAATATAGAGAGTTTGGAGCATGCAAAATTTAAAGTTCGTCGGAACATTTTTCAACCTCCAAATTTGCCGACGTTTGGACCACACTTTGACCAAATTGCCGAGCCAAACTGGGGTGCGTCAACGACAGTCCGAAGGACTGAGCATGCGCACGACTCAGGAGTACACCAAAGAGGTGTGTACAGACAGCCACGGTTTGCGTGAGCAGTCAGGAAGACCCAACCCAGTTTTCCCTAAGCTTTGAAATTTCTCTGCCATTTCCCGGCGAAAGTCTGTCAATTTTTTAGGACAAGTGCGCAATATAGAGAGTTTGGAGCATGCAAAATTTGAAGTTCGTCGGAAAATTTTTCGACCTCCAAATTTGCCGACGTTTAGACCACACTTTGACCAAATTGCCGAGCCAAACTGGGGTGCGTCAACGACAGTCCGAAGGACTGAGCATGCGCACGACTCAGGAGTACACCAAAGAGGTGTGTACAGACAGCCACGGTTTGCGTGAGCAGTCAGGAAGCCCCAACCCAGTTTTCCCTAAACTTTGAAATTTCTCTGCCATTTCCCGGCGAAAGTCTGTCAATTTTTTAGGACAAGTGCGCAATATAGAGAGTTTGGAGCATGCAAAATTTAAAGTTCGTCGGAACATTTTTCAACCTCCAAATTTGCCGACGTTTGGACCACACTTTGACGAAATTGCCGAGCCAAACTGGGGTGCGTCAACGACAGTCCGAAGGACTGAGCATGCGCCCGACTCAGGAGTACACCAAAGAGGTGTGTACAGACAGCCACGGTTTGCGTGAGCAGTCAGGAAGCCCCAACCCAGTTTTCCCTAAACTTTGAAATTTCTCTGCCATTTCCCGGCGAAAGTCTGTCAATTTTTTAGGACAAGTGCGCAATATAGAGAGTTTGGAGCATGCAAAATTTAAAGTTCGTCGGAACATTTTTCAACCTCCAAATTTGCCGACGTTTGGACCACACTTTGACGAAATTGCAGAGCCAAACTGGGGTGCGTCAACGACAGTCCGAAGGACTGAGCATGCGCACGACTCAGGAGTACACCAAAGAGGTGTGTACAGACAGCCACGGTTTGCGTGAGCAGTCAGGAAGCCCCAACCCAGTTTTCCCTAAACTTTGAAATTTCTCTGCCATTTCCCGGCGAAAGTCTGTCAATTTTTTAGGACAAGTGCGCAATATAGAGAGTTTGGAGCATGCAAAATTTGAAGTTCGTCGGAAAATTTTTCGACCTCCAAATTTGCCGACGTTTAGACCACACTTTGACCAAATTGCCGAGCCAAACTGGGGTGCGTCAACGACAGTCCGAAGGACTGAGCATGCGCACGACTCAGGAGTACACCAAAGAGGTGTGTACAGACAGCCACGGTTTGCGTGAGCAGTCAGGAAGCCCCAACCCAGTTTTCCCTAAACTTTGAAATTTCTCTGCAATTTCCCGGCGAAAGTCTGTGAATTTTTTAGGACAAGTGCGCAATATAGAGAGTTTGGAGCATGCAAAATTTGAAGTTCGTCGGAACATTTTTCAACCTCAAAATTTGCCGACGTTTGGACCACACTTTGACCAAATTGCCGAGCCAAACTGGGGTGCGTCAACGACAGTCCGAAGGACTGAGCATGCGCACGACTCAGGAGTACACCAAAGAGGTGTGTACAGACAGCCACGGTTTGCGTGAGCAGTCAGGAAGACCCAACCCAGTTTTCCCTAAACTTTGAAATTTCTCTGCCATTTCCCGGAGAAAGTCTGTCAATTTTTTAGGACAAGTGCGCAATATAGAGAGTTTGGAGCATGCAAAATTTAAAGTTCGTCGGAACATTTTTCAACCTCCAAATTTGCCGACGTTTGGACCACACTTTGACCAAATTGCCGAGCCAAACTGGGGTGCGTCAACGACAGTCCGAAGGACTGAGCATGCGCACGACTCAGGAGTACACCAAAGAGGTGTGTACAGACAGCCACGGTTTGCGTGAGCAGTCAGGAAGACCCAACCCAGTTTTCCCTAAGCTTTGAAATTTCTCTGCCATTTCCCGGCGAAAGTCTGTCAATTTTTTAGGACAAGTGCGCAATATAGAGAGTTTGGAGCATGCAAAATTTGAAGTTCGTCGGAAAATTTTTCGACCTCCAAATTTGCCGACGTTTAGACCACACTTTGACCAAATTGCCGAGCCAAACTGGGGTGCGTCAACGACAGTCCGAAGGACTGAGCATGCGCACGACTCAGGAGTACACCAAAGAGGTGTGTACAGACAGCCACGGTTTGCGTGAGCAGTCAGGAAGCCCCAACCCAGTTTTCCCTAAACTTTGAAATTTCTCTGCCATTTCCCGGCGAAAGTCTGTCAATTTTTTAGGACAAGTGCGCAATATAGAGAGTTTGGAGCATGCAAAATTTAAAGTTCGTCGGAACATTTTTCAACCTCCAAATTTGCCGACGTTTGGACCACACTTTGACGAAATTGCCGAGCCAAACTGGGGTGCGTCAACGACAGTCCGAAGGACTGAGCATGCGCCCGACTCAGGAGTACACCAAAGAGGTGTGTACAGACAGCCACGGTTTGCGTGAGCAGTCAGGAAGCCCCAACCCAGTTTTCCCTAAACTTTGAAATTTCTCTGCCATTTCCCGGCGAAAGTCTGTCAATTTTTTAGGACAAGTGCGCAATATAGAGAGTTTGGAGCATGCAAAATTTGAAGTTCCTCGGAAAATTTTTCGACCTCCAAATTTGCCGACGTTTAGACCACACTTTGACCAAATTGCCGAGCCAAACTGGGGTGCGTCAACGACAGTCCGAAGGACTGAGCATTTTTTTAGGACAAGTGCGCAATATAGAGTGCTTGGAGCATGCAAAATTTGAAGTTCGTCGGAAAATTGTTCGACCTCCAAATTTGCCGACGTTTGGACCACACTTTGACCAAATTCCCGTCCCAAACTGGGCCGTGTCAACGACAGTCCGAAGGATTGAGCATGCGCACGAGTCAGGAGTACACCAAAGAGGTGTGTACAGACAGCCACAGGTTGCGGGAGCATCCAGGAAGCCCAACCCCTTTTTTCCCCTAAACTCTGAAATTTCTCTGCCATTTCCGGGCGAAAGTCTGTCAATTTTTTAGGACAAGTGCGCAATATAGAGTGCTTGAAGCATGCCAAATTTGAAGTTCGTCGGAAAAGTTTTCGACCTCCAAATTTGCCGACGTTTGGACCACACTTTGACCAAAATCCCGTCCCAAACTGGGCCGTGTCAACGACAGTCCGAAGGACTGAGCATGCGCACGAGTCAGGAGTACACAAAAGAGGTGTGTACAGACAGCCACAGGTTGCGGGAGCATCAAGGAAGCCCCAACCCCTTTTTTTCCTAAACTCTGAAATTTCTCTGCTATTTCCGGGCGAAAGTCTGTCAATTTTTTAGGACAAGTGCGCAATATAGAGTGCTTGGAGCATGCAAAATTTGAAGTTCGTCGGAAAATTTTTCGACCTCCAAATTTGCCGACGTTTGGACCACACTTTGACCAAAATCCCGTCCCAAACTGGGCCGTGTCAACGACAATCCGAAGGACTGAGCATGCGCACGAGTCAGGAGTACACCAAAGAGGTGTGTACAGACAGCCACAGGTTGCGGGAGCATCCAGGAACCCCCAACCCCTTTTTTTCCTAAACTCTGAAATTTCTCTGCTATTTCCGGGCGAAAGTCTGTCAATTTTTTAGGACAAGTGCGCAATATAGAGTGCTTGGAGCATGCACAATTTGAAGTTCGTCGGAAAATTTTTCGACCTCCAAATTTGCCGACGTTTGGACCACACTTTGACCAAAATCCCGTCCCAAACTGGGCCGTGTCAACGACAGTCCGAAGGACTGAGCATGCGCACGAGTCAGGAGTACACCAAAGAGGTGTGTACAGACAGCCACAGGTTGCGGGAGCATCCAGGAAGCCCCAACCCCTTTTTTTCCTAAACTCTGAAATTTCTCTGCCATTTCCGGGCGAAAGTCTGTCAATTTTTTAGGACAAGTGCGCAATATGGAGTGCTTGGAGCATGCAAAATTTGAAGTTCGTCGGAAAATTTTTCGACCTCCAAATTTGCCGACGTTTGGACCACACTTTGACCAAAATCCCGTCCCAAACTGGGCCGTGTCAACGACAATCCGAAGGACTGAGCATGCGCACGAGTCAGGAGTACACCAAAGAGGTGTGTACAGACAGCCACAGGTTGCGGGAGCATCCAGGAAGCCCCAACCCCTTTTTTCCTAAACTCTGAAATTTCTCTGCCATTTCCGGGCGAAAGTCTGTCAATTTTTTAGGACAAGTGCGCAATATAGAGTGCTTGGAGCATGCAAAATTTGAAGTTCGTCGGAAAATTTTTCGACCTCCAAATTTGCCGACGTTTGGACCACACTTTGACCAAAATCCCGTCCCAAACTGGGCCGTGTCAACGACAGTCCGAAGGACTGAGCATGCGCACGAGTCAGGAGTACACCAAAGAGGTGTGTACAGACAGCCACAGGTTGCGGGAGCATCCAGGAAGCCCCAACCCCTTTTTTTCCTAAACTCTGAAATTTCTCTGCCATTTCCGGGCGAAAGTCTGTCAATTTTTTAGGACAAGTGCGCAATATAGAGTGCTTGGAGCATGCAAAATTTGAAGTTCGTCGGAAAATTGTTCGACCTCCAAATTTGCCGACGTTTGGACCACACTTTGACCAAATTCCCGTCCCAAACTGGGCCGTGTCAACGACAGTCCGAAGGACTGAGAATGCGCACGAGTCAGGAGTACACCAAAGAGGTGTGTACAGACAGCCACAGGTTGCGGGAGCATCCAGGAAGCCCCAACCTCTTTTTTTCCTAAACTCTGAAATTTCTCTGCCATTTCCGGGCGAAAGTCTGTCAATTTTTTAGGACAAGTGCGCAATATAGAGTGCTTGGAGCATGCAAAATTTGAAGTTCGTCCGAAAATTTTTCGACCTCCAAATTTGCCGACGTTTGGACCACACTTTGACCAAAATCCCGTCCCAAACTGGGCCGTGTCAACGACAGTCCGAAGGACTGAGCATGCGCACGAGTCAGGAGTACACCAAAGAGGTGTGTACAGACAGCCACAGGTTGCGGGAGCATCCAGGAAGCCCCAACCCCTTTTTTTCCTAAACTCTGAAATTTCTCTGCCATTTCCGGGCGAAAGTCTGTCAATTTTTTAGGACAAGTGCGCAATATAGAGTGCTTGGAGCATGCAAAATTTAAAGTTCGTCGGAAAATTTTTCGACCTCCAAATTTGCCGACGTTTGGACCACACTTTGACCAAAATCCCGTCCCAAACTGGGCCGTGTCAACGACAATCCGAAGGACTGAGCATGCGCACGAGTCAGGAGTACACCAAAGAGGTGTGTACAGACAGCCACAGGTTGCGGGAGCATCCAGGAAGCCCCAACCCCTTTTTTCCTAAACTCTGAAATTTCTCTGCCATTTCCGGGCGAAAGTCTGTCAATTTTTTAGGACAAGTGCGCAATATAGAGTGCTTGGAGCATGCAAAATTTGAAGTTCGTCGGAAAATTTTTCAACCTCCAAATTTGCCGACGTTTGGACCACACTTTGACCAAAATCCCGTCCCAAACTGGGCCGTGTCAACGACAGTCCGAAGGACTGAGCATGCGCACGAGTCAGGAGTACACCAAAGAGGTGTGTACAGACAGCCACAGGTTGCGGGAGCATCCAGGAAGCCCCAACCCCTTTTTTTCCTAAACTCTGAAATTTCTCTGCCATTTCCGGGCGAAAGTCTGTCAATTTTTGAGGACAAGTGCGCAATATAGAGTGCTTGGAGCATTCAAAATTTGAAGTTCGTCGGAAAATTGTTCGACCTCCAAATTTGCCGACGTTTGGACCACACTTCGACCAAATTCCCGTCCCAAACTGGGCCGTGTCAACGACAGTCCGAAGGATTGAGCATGCGCACGAGTCAGGAGTACACCAAAGAGGTGTGTACAGACAGCCACAGGTTGCGGGAGCATCCAGGAAGCCCCAACCCCTTTTTTCCCCTAAACTCTGAAATTTCTCTGCCATTTTCGGGCGAAAGTCTGTCAATTTTTTAGGACAAGTGCGCAATATAGAGTGCTTGAAGCATGCCAAATTTGAAGTTCGTCGGAAAAGTTTTCGACCTCCAAATTTGCCGACGTTTGGACCACACTTTGACCAAAATCCCGTCCCAAACTGGGCCGTGTCAACGACAGTCCGAAGGACTGAGCATGCGCACGAGTCAGGAGTACACCAAAGAGGTGTGTACAGACAGCCACAGGTTGCGGGAGCATCCAGGAAGCCCCAACCCCTTTTTTTCCTAAACTCTGAAATTTCTCTGCTATTTCCGGGCGAAAGTCTGTCAATTTTTGAGGACAAGTGCGCAATATAGAGTGCTTGGAGCATGCAAAATTTGAAGTTCGTCGGAAAATTTTTCGACCTCCAAATTTGCCGACGTTTGGACCACACTTTGACCAAAATCCCGTCCCAAACTGGGCCGTGTCAACGACAATCCGAAGGACTGAGCATGCGCACGACTCAGGAGTACACCAAAGAGGTGTGTACAGACAGCCACGGTTTGCGTGAGCAGTCAGGAAGACCCAACCCAGTTTTCCCTAAACTTTGAAATTTCTCTGCCATTTCCCGGCGAAAGTCTGTCAATTGTTTAGGACAAGTGCGCAATATAGAGAGTTTGGAGCATGCAAAATTTAAAGTTCGTCGGAACATTTTTCAACCTCCAAATTTGCCGACGTTTGGACCACACTTTGACGAAATTGCCGAGCCAAACTGGGGTGCGTCAACGACAGTCCGAAGGACTGAGCATGCGCACGACTCAGGAGTACACCAAAGAGGTGTGTACAGACAGCCACGGTTTGCATGAGCAGTCAGGAAGCCCCAACCCAGTTTTCCCTAAACTTTGAAATTTCTCTGCCATTTCCCGGCGAAAGTCTGTCAATTTTTTAGGACAAGTGCGCAATATAGAGAGTTTGGAGCATGCAAAATTTGAAGTTCGTCGGAAAATTTTTCGACCTCCAAATTTGCCGACGTTTAGACCACACTTTGACCAAATTGCCGAGCCAAACTGGGCCGTGTCAACGACAGTCCGAAGGACTGAGCATGCGCACGAGTCAGGAGTACACCAAAGAGGTGTGTACAGACAGCCACAGGTTGCGGGAGCATCCAGGAAGCCCCAACCCCTTTTTTTCCTAAACTCTGAAATTTCTCTGCCATTTCCGGGCGAAAGTCTGTCAATTTTTTAGGACAAGTGCGCAATATAGAGTGCTTGGAGCATGCAAAATTTGAAGTTCGTCGGAAAATTTTTCGACCTCCAAATTTGCCGACGTTTGGACCACACTTTGACCAAAATCCCGTCCCAAACTGGGCCGTGTCAACGACAGTCCGAAGGACTGAGCATGCGCACGAGTCAGGAGTACACCAAAGAGGTGTGTACAGACAGCCACAGGTTGCGGGAGCATCCAGGAAGCCCCAACCCCTTTTTTTCCTAAACTCTGAAATTTCTCTGCCATTTCCGGGCGAAAGTCTGTCAATTTTTTAGGACAAGTGCGCAATATAGAGTGCTTGGAGCATGCAAAATTTGAAGTTCGTCGGAAAATTGTTCGACCTCCAAATTTGCCGACGTTTGGACCACACTTTGACCAAATTCCCGTCCCAAACTGGGCCGTGTCAACGACAGTCCGAAGGACTGAGAATGCGCACGAGTCAGGAGTACACCAAAGAGGTGTGTACAGACAGCCACAGGTTGCGGGAGCATCCAGGAAGCCCCAACCTCTTTTTTTCCTAAACTCTGAAATTTCTCTGCCATTTCCGGGCGAAAGTCTGTCAATTTTTTAGGACAAGTGCGCAATATAGAGTGCTTGGAGCATGCAAAATTTGAAGTTCGTCGGAAAATTTTTCGACCTCCAAATTTGCCGACGTTTGGACCACACTTTGACCAAAATCCCGTCCCAAACTGGGCCGTGTCAACGACAGTCCGAAGGACTGAGCATGCGCACGAGTCAGGAGTACACCAAAGAGGTGTGTACAGACAGCCACAGGTTGCGGGAGCATCCAGGAAGCCCCAACCCCTTTTTTTCCTAAACTCTGAAATTTCTCTGCCATTTCCGGGCGAAAGTCTGTCAATTTTTTAGGACAAGTGCGCAATATAGAGTGCTTGGAGCATGCAAAATTTAAAGTTCGTCGGAAAATTTTTCGACCTCCAAATTTGCCGACGTTTGGACCACACTTTGACCAAAATCCCGTCCCAAACTGGGCCGTGTCAACGACAGTCCGAAGGACTGAGCATGCGCACGAGTCAGGAGTACACCAAAGAGGTGTGTACAGACAGCCACAGGTTGCGGGAGCATCCAGGAAGCCCCAACCCCTTTTTTTCCTAAACTCTGAAATTTCTCTGCCATTTCCGGGCGAAAGTCTGTCAATTTTTCAGGACAAGTGCGCAATATGGAGTGCTTGGAGCATGCAAAATTTGAAGTTCGTCGGAAAATTTTTCGACCTCCAAATTTGCCGACGTTTGGACCACACTTTGACCAAAATCCCGTCCCAAACTGGGCCGTGTCAACGACAATCCGAAGGACTGAGCATGCGCACGAGTCAGGAGTACACCAAAGAGGTGTGTACAGACAGCCACAGGTTGCGGGAGCATCCAGGAAGCCCCAACCCCTTTTTTCCTAAACTCTGAAATTTCTCTGCCATTTCCGGGCGAAAGTCTGTCAATTTTTTAGGACAAGTGCGCAATATAGAGTGCTTGGAGCATGCAAAATTTGAAGTTCGTCGGAAAATTTTTCGACCTCCAAATTTGCCGACGTTTGGACCACACTTTGACCAAAATCCCGTCCCAAACTGGGCCGTGTCAACGACAGTCCGAAGGACTGAGCATGCGCACGAGTCAGGAGTACACCAAAGAGGTGTGTACAGACAGCCACAGGTTGCGGGAGCATCCAGGAAGCCCCAACCCCTTTTTTTCCTAAACTCTGAAATTTCTCTGCCATTTCCGGGCGAAAGTCTGTCAATTTTTTAGGACAAGTGCGCAATATAGAGTGCTTGGAGCATGCAAAATTTGAAGTTCGTCGGAAAATTGTTCGACCTCCAAATTTGCCGACGTTTGGACCACACTTTGACCAAATTCCCGTCCCAAACTGGGCCGTGTCAACGACAGTCCGAAGGACTGAGAATGCGCACGAGTCAGGAGTACACCAAAGAGGTGTGTACAGACAGCCACAGGTTGCGGGAGCATCCAGGAAGCCCCAACCTCTTTTTTTCCTAAACTCTGAAATTTCTCTGCCATTTCCGGGCGAAAGTCTGTCAATTTTTTAGGACAAGTGCGCAATATAGAGTGCTTGGAGCATGCAAAATTTGAAGTTCGTCCGAAAATTTTTCGACCTCCAAATTTGCCGACGTTTGGACCACACTTTGACCAAAATCCCGTCCCAAACTGGGCCGTGTCAACGACAGTCCGAAGGACTGAGCATGCGCACGAGTCAGGAGTACACAAAAGAGGTGTGTACAGACAGCCACAGGTTGCGGGAGCATCCAGGAAGCCCCAACCCCTTTTTTTCCTAAACTCTGAAATTTCTCTGCCATTTCCGGGCGAAAGTCTGTCAATTTTTTAGGACAAGTGCGCAATATAGAGTGCTTGGAGCATGCAAAATTTAAAGTTCGTCGGAAAATTTTTCGACCTCCAAATTTGCCGACGTTTGGACCACACTTTGACCAAAATCCCGTCCCAAACTGGGCCGTGTCAACGACAATCCGAAGGACTGAGCATGCGCACGAGTCAGGAGTACACCAAAGAGGTGTGTACAGACAGCCACAGGTTGCGGGAGCATCCAGGAAGCCCCAACCCCTTTTTTCCTAAACTCTGAAATTTCTCTGCCATTTCCGGGCGAAAGTCTGTCAATTTTTTAGGACAAGTGCGCAATATAGAGTGCTTGGAGCATGCAAAATTTGAAGTTCGTCGGAAAATTTTTCAACCTCCAAATTTGCCGACGTTTGGACCACACTTTGACCAAAATCCCGTCCCAAACTGGGCCGTGTCAACGACAGTCCGAAGGACTGAGCATGCGCACGAGTCAGGAGTACACCAAAGAGGTGTGTACAGACAGCCACAGGTTGCGGGAGCATCCAGGAAGCCCCAACCCCTTTTTTTCCTAAACTCTGAAATTTCTCTGCCATTTCCGGGCGAAAGTCTGTCAATTTTTTAGGACAAGTGCGCAATATAGAGTGCTTGGAGCATGCAAAATTTGAAGTTCGTCGGAAAATTGTTCGACCTCCAAATTTGCCGACGTTTGGACCACACTTTGACCAAATTCCCGTCCCAAACTGGGCCGTGTCAACGACAGTCCGAAGGATTGAGCATGCGCACGAGTCAGGAGTACACCAAAGAGGTGTGTACAGACAGCCACAGGTTGCGGGAGCATCCAGGAAGCCCCAACCCCTTTTTTCCCCTAAACTCTGAAATTTCTCTGCCATTTTCGGGCGAAAGTCTGTCAATTTTTTAGGACAAGTGCGCAATATAGAGTGCTTGAAGCATGCCAAATTTGAAGTTCGTCGGAAAAGTTTTCGACCTCCAAATTTGCCGA
Source organism: Henricia sp. BOLD:AAB3569 (assembly GCA_037783545.1). Lineage (NCBI taxonomy): Eukaryota > Metazoa > Echinodermata > Asteroidea > Spinulosida > Echinasteridae > Henricia > Henricia sp. BOLD:AAB3569. The sequence goes on along the minus strand of JBBELK010001154.1, from coordinate 60,111 downwards.
CGTTTGGACCACACTTTGACCAAAATCCCGTCCCAAACTGGGCCGTGTCAACGACAGTCCGAAGGACTGAGCATGCGCACGAGTCAGGAGTACACCAAAGAGGTGTGTACAGACAGCCACAGGTTGCGGGAGCATCCAGGAAGCCCCAACCCCTTTTTTTCCTAAACTCTGAAATTTCTCTGCTATTTCCGGGCGAAAGTCTGTCAATTTTTGAGGACAAGTGCGCAATATAGAGTGCTTGGAGCATGCAAAATTTGAAGTTCGTCGGAAAATTTTTCGACCTCCAAATTTGCCGACGTTTGGACCACACTTTGACCAAAATCCCGTCCCAAACTGGGCCGTGTCAACGACAATCCGAAGGACTGAGCATGCGCACGACTCAGGAGTACACCAAGAGGTGTGTACAGACAGCCACGGTTTGCGTGAGCAGTCAGGAAGACCCAACCCAGTTTTCCCTAAACTTTGAAATTTCTCTGCCATTTCCCGGCGAAAGTCTGTCAATTTTTTAGGACAAGTGCGCAATATAGAGAGTTTGGAGCATGCAAAATTTGAAGTTCGTCGGAAAATTTTTCGACCTCCAAATTTGCCGACGTTTAGACCACACTTTGACCAAATTGCCGAGCCAAACTGGGCCGTGTCAACGACAGTCCGAAGGACTGAGCATGCGCACGAGTCAGGAGTACACCAAAGAGGTGTGTACAGACAGCCACAGGTTGCGGGAGCATCCAGGAAGCCCCAACCCCTTTTTTTTCCTAAACTCTGAAATTTCTCTGCCATTTCCGGGCGAAAGTCTGTCAATTTTTTAGGACAAGTGCGCAATATAGAGAGTTTGGAGCATGCAAAATTTAAAGTTCGTCGGAACATTTTTCAACCTCCAAATTTGCCGACGTTTGGACCACACTTTGACGAAATTGCCGAGCCAAACTGGGGTGCGTCAACGACAGTCCGAAGGACTGAGCATGCGCACGACTCAGGAGTACACCAAAGAGGTGTGTACAGACAGCCACGGTTTGCATGAGCAGTCAGGAAGCCCCAACCCAGTTTTCCCTAAACTTTGAAATTTCTCTGCCATTTCCCGGCGAAAGTCTGTCAATTTTTTAGGACAAGTGCGCAATATAGAGAGTTTGGAGCATGCAAAATTTGAAGTTCGTCGGAAAATTTTTCGACCTCCAAATTTGCCGACGTTTAGACCACACTTTGACCAAATTGCCGAGCCAAACTGGGCCGTGTCAACGACAGTCCGAAGGACTGAGCATGCGCACGAGTCAGGAGTACACCAAAGAGGTGTGTACAGACAGCCACAGGTTGCGGGAGCATCCAGGAAGCCCCAACCCCTTTTTTTTCCTAAACTCTGAAATTTCTCTGCCATTTCCGGGCGAAAGTCTGTCAATTTTTTAGGACAAGTGCGCAATATAGAGTGCTTGGAGCATGCAAAATTTGAAGTTCGTCGGAAAATTGTTCGACCTCCAAATTTGCCGACGTTTGGACCACACTTTGACCAAATTCCCGTCCAAACTGGGCCGTGTCAACGACAGTCCGAAGGATTGAGCATGCGCACGAGTCAGGAGTACACCAAAGAGGTGTGTACAGACAGCCACAGGTTGCGGGAGCATCCAGGAAGCCCCAACCCCTTTTTTCCCCTAAACTCTGAAATTTCTCTGCCATTTTCGGGCGAAAGTCTGTCAATTTTTTAGGACAAGTGCGCAATATAGAGTGCTTGAAGCATGCCAAATTTGAAGTTCGTCGGAAAAGTTTTCGACCTCCAAATTTGCCGACGTTTGGACCACACTTTGACCAAAATCCCGTCCCAAACTGGGCCGTGTCAACGACAGTCCGAAGGACTGAGCATGCGCACGAGTCAGGAGTACACCAAAGAGGTGTGTACAGACAGCCACAGGTTGCGGGAGCATCCAGGAAGCCCCAACCCCTTTTTTTCCTAAACTCTGAAATTTCTCTGCTATTTCCGGGCGAAAGTCTGTCAATTTTTGAGGACAAGTGCGCAATATAGAGTGCTTGGAGCATGCAAAATTTGAAGTTCGTCGGAAAATTTTTCGACCTCCAAATTTGCCGACGTTTGGACCACACTTTGACCAAAATCCCGTCCCAAACTGGGCCGTGTCAACGACAATCCGAAGGACTGAGCATGCGCACGACTCAGGAGTACACCAAAGAGGTGTGTACAGACAGCCACGGTTTGCGTGAGCAGTCAGGAAGACCCAACCCAGTTTTCCCTAAACTTTGAAATTTCTCTGCCATTTCCCGGCGAAAGTCTGTCAATTTTTTAGGACAAGTGCGCAATATAGAGAGTTTGGAGCATGCAAAATTTGAAGTTCGTCGGAAAATTTTTCGACCTCCAAATTTGCCGACGTTTAGACCACACTTTGACCAAATTGCCGAGCCAAACTGGGGTGCGTCAACGACAGTCCGAAGGACTGAGCATGCGCACGACTCAGGAGTACACCAAAGAGGTGTGTACAGACAGCCACGGTTTGCGTGAGCAGTCAGGAAGCCCCAACCCAGTTTTCCCTAAACTTTGAAATTTCTCTGCCATTTCCCGACGAAAGTCTGTCAATTTTTTAGGACAAGTGCGCAATATAGAGAGTTTTGAGTATGCAAAATTTGAAGTTCGTCGGAAAATTTTTCGACCTCCAAATTTGCCGACGTTTAGACCACACTTTGACCAAATTGCCGAGCCAAACTGGGGTGCGTCAACGACAGTCCGAAGGACTGAGCATGCGCACGACTCAGGAGTGCACCAAAGAGGTGTGTACAGACAGCCACGGTTTGCGTGAGCAGTCAGGAAGCCCCAACCCAGTTTTCCCTAAACTTTGAAATTTCTCTGCCATTTCCCGGCGAAAGTCTGTCAATTTTTTAGGACAAGTGCGCAATATAGAGAGTTTGGAGCATGCAAAATTTAAAGTTCGTCGGAACATTTTTCAACCTCCAAATTTGCCGACGTTTGGACCACACTTTGACGAAATTGCCGAGCCAAACTGGGGTGCGTCAACGACAGTCCGAAGGACTGAGCATGCGCACGACTCAGGAGTACACCAAAGAGGTGTGTACAGACAGCCACGGTTTGCGTGAGCAGTCAGGAAGCCCCAACCCAGTTTTCCCTAAACTTTGAAATTTCTCTGCCATTTCCCGGCGAAAGTCTGTCAATTTTTTAGGACAAGTGCGCAATATAGAGAGTTTGGAGCATGCACAATTTGAAGTTCGTCGGAAAATTTTTCGACCTCCAAATTTGCCGACGTTTAGACCACACTTTGACCAAATTGCCGAGCCAAACTGGGGTGCGTCAACGACAGTCCGAAGGACTGAGCATGCGCACGACTCAGGAGTACACCAAAGAGGTGTGTACAGACAGCCACGGTTTGCGTGAGCAGTCAGGAAGCCCCAACCCAGTTTTCCCTAAACTTTGAAATTTCTCTGCAATTTCCCGGCGAAAGTCTGTGAATTTTTTAGGACAAGTGCGCAATATAGAGAGTTTGGAGCATGCAAAATTTGAAGTTCGTCGGAACATTTTTCGACCTCAAAATTTTCCGACGTTTGGACCACACTTTGACCAAATTGCCGAGCCAAACTGGGGTGCGTCAACGACAGTCCGAAGGACTGATCATGCGCACGACTCAGGAGTACACCAAAGAGGTGTGTACAGACAGCCACGGTTTGCGTGAGCAGTCAGGAAGACCCAACCAGTTTTCCCTAAACTTTGAAATTTCTCTGCCATTTCCCGGCGAAAGTCTGTCAATTTTTTAGGACAAAGTGCGCAAATATAGAGAGTTTGGAGCATGCAAAATTTAAAGTTCGTCGGAACATTTTTCAACCTCCAAATTTGCCGACGTTTGGACCACACTTTGACGAAATTGCCGAGCCAAACTGGGGTGCGTCAACGACAGTCCGAAGGACTGAGCATTGCGCACGGACTCAGGAGTACACCAAAGAGGTGTGTACAGACAGCCACGGTTTGCGTGAGCAGTCAGGAAGCCCCCAACCAGTTTTCCTAAACTTTGAAATTTCTCTGCCATTTCCCGGCGAAAGTCTGTCATTTTTTTAGGAAACAGTGCGCAATATAGAGAGTTTGGAGCATGCAAAATTTGAAGTTCGTCGGAAAATTTTTCGACCTCCAAATTTGCCGACGTTTGGACCACACTTTGACGAAATTGCCGAGCCAAACTGGGGTGCGTCAACGACAGTCGAAGGACTGAGCATGCGCACGACTCAGGAGTACACCAAAGAGGTGTGTACAGACAGCCACGGTTTGCGTGAGCAGTCAGGAAGCCCCAACCCAGTTTTCCCTAAACTTTGAAATTTCTCTGCCATTTCCCCGGCGAAAGTCTGTCATTTTTTTTAGGACAAGTGCGCAATATAGAGAGTTTGGAGCATGCAAAATTTGAAGTTCGTCGGAAAATTTTTCGACCTCCAAATTTGCCGACGTTTAGACCACACTTTGACCAAATTGCCGAGCCAAACTGGGGTGCGTCAACGACAGTCCGAAGGACTGAGCATGCGCACGACTCAGGAGTACACCAAAGAGGTGTGTACAGACAGCCACGGTTGCGTGAGCAGTCAGGAAGCCCCAACCAGTTTTCCCTAAACTTTGAAATTTCTCTGCCATTTCCGGCGAAAGTCTGTCAATTTTTTAGGACAACGTGCGCAATATAGAGAGTTTGGAGCATGCAAAATTTGAAGTTCGTCGGAAAATTTTTCGACCTCCAAATTTGCCGACGTTTAGACCACACTTTGACCAAATTGCCGAGCCAAACTGGGGTGCGTCAACGACAGTCCGAAGGACTGAGCATGCGCACGACTCAGGAGTACACCAAAGAGGTGTGTACAGACAGCCACGGTTTGCGTGAGCAGTCAGGAAGCCCCAAACCAGTTTTCCCTAAACTTTGAAATTCTCTGCCATTTCCCGGCGAAAGTTTGTCAATTTTTTAGGACAAGTGCGCAATAGAGAGTTTGGAGCATGCAAAATTTGAAGTTCGTCGGAAAATGTTTCGACCTCCAAATTTGCCGACGTTTAGACCACACTTTGACCAAATTGCCGAGCCAAACTGGGGTGCGTCAACGACAGTCCGAAGGACTGAGCATGCGCACGACTCAGGAGTACACCAAAGAGGTGTGTACAGACAGCCACGGTTTGCGTGAGCAGTCAGGAAGCCCCAACCCAGTTTTCCCTAAACTTTGAAATTTCTCTGCCATTTCCGGGCGAAAGTCTGTCAATTTTTTAGGACAAGTGCGCAATATAGAGTGCTTGGAGCATGCAAAATTTGAAGTTCGTCGGAAAATTTTTCGACCTCCAAATTTGCCGACGTTTGGACCACACTTTGACCAAAATCCCGTCCCAAACTGGGCCGTGTCAACGACAGTCCGAAGGACTGAGCATGCGCACGAGTCAGGAGTACACCAAAGAGGTGTGTACAGACAGCCACAGGTTGCGGGAGCATCCAGGAAGCCCCAACCCCTTTTTTTCCTAAACTCTGAAATTTCTCTGCCATTTCCGGGCGAAAGTCTGTCAATTTTTTAGGACAAGTGCGCAATATAGAGTGCTTGGAGCATGCAAAATTTGAAGTTCGTCGGAAAATTGTTCGACCTCCAAATTTGCCGACGTTTGGACCACACTTTGACCAAATTCCCGTCCCAAACTGGGCCGTGTCAACGACAGTCCGAAGGATTGAGCATGCGCACGAGTCAGGAGTACACCAAAGAGGTGTGTACAGACAGCCACAGGTTGCGGGAGCATCCAGAAAGCCCCAACCCCTTTTTTCCCCTAAACTCTGAAATTTCTCTGCCATTTCCGGGCGAAAGTCTGTCAATTTTTTAGGACAAGTGCGCAATATAGAGTGCTTGAAGCATGCCAAATTTGAAGTTCGTCGGAAAAGTTTTCGACCTCCAAATTTGCCGACGTTTGGACCACACTTTGACCAAAATCCCGTCCCAAACTGGGCCGTGTCAACGACAGTCCGAAGGACTGAGCATGCGCACGAGTCAGGAGTACACAAAAGAGGTGTGTACAGACAGCCACAGGTTGCGGGAGCATCAAGGAAGCCCCAACCCCTTTTTTTCCTAAACTCTGAAATTTCTCTGCTATTTCCGGGCGAAAGTCTGTCAATTTTTTAGGACAAGTGCGCAATATAGAGTGCTTGGAGCATGCAAAATTTGAAGTTCGTCGGAAAATTTTTCGACCTCCAAATTTGCCGACGTTTGGACCACACTTTGACCAAAATCCCGTCCCAAACTGGGCCGTGTCAACGACAATCCGAAGGACTGAGCATGCGCACGAGTCAGGAGTACACCAAAGAGGTGTGTACAGACAGCCACAGGTTGCGGGAGCATCCAGGAAGCCCCAACCCCTTTTTTCCTAAACTCTGAAATTTCTCTGCCATTTCCGGGCGAAAGTCTGTCAATTTTTTAGGACAAGTGCGCAATATGGAGTGCTTGGAGCATGCAAAATTTGAAGTTCGTCGGAAAATTTTTCGACCTCCAAATTTGCCGACGTTTGGACCACACTTTGACCAAAATCCCGTCCCAAACTGGGCCGTGTCAACGACAATCCGAAGGACTGAGCATGCGCACGAGTCAGGAGTACACCAAAGAGGTGTGTACAGACAGCCACAGGTTGCGGGAGCATCCAGGAAGCCCCAACCCCTTTTTTTCCTAAACTCTGAAATGTCTCTGCCATTTCCGGGCGAAAGTCTGTCAATTTTTTAGGACAAGTGCGCAATATAGAGTGCTTGGAGCATGCAAAATTTGAAGTTCGTCGGAAAATTTTTCGACCTCCAAATTTGCCGACGTTTGGACCACACTTTGACCAAAATCCCGTCCCAAACTGGGCCGTGTCAACGACAGTCCGAAGGACTGAGCATGCGCACGAGTCAGGAGTACACCAAAGAGGTGTGTACAGACAGCCACAGGTTGCGGGAGCATCCAGGAAGCCCCAACCCCTTTTTTTCCTAAACTCTGAAATTTCTCTGCCATTTCCGGGCGAAAGTCTGTCAATTTTTTAGGACAAGTGCGCAATATAGAGTGCTTGGAGCATGCAAAATTTGAAGTTCGTCGGAAAATTGTTCGACCTCCAAATTTGCCGACGTTTGGACCACACTTTGACCAAATTCCCGTCCCAAACTGGCCGTGTCAACGACAGTCCGAAGGACTGAGAATGCGCACGAGTCAGGAGTACACCAAAGAGGTGTGTACAGACAGCCACAGGTTGCGGGAGCATCCAGGAAGCCCCAACCTCTTTTTTTCCTAAACTCTGAAATTTCTCTGCCATTTCCGGGCGAAAGTCTGTCAATTTTTTAGGACAAGTGCGCAATATAGAGTGCTTGGAGCATGCAAAATTTGAAGTTCGTCCGAAAATTTTTCGACCTCCAAATTTGCCGACGTTTGGACCACACTTTGACCAAAATCCCGTCCCAAACTGGGCCGTGTCAACGACAGTCCGAAGGACTGAGCATGCGCACGAGTCAGGAGTACACCAAAGAGGTGTGTACAGACAGCCACAGGTTGCGGGAGCATCCAGGAAGCCCCAACCCCTTTTTTTCCTAAACTCTGAAATTTCTCTGCCATTTCCGGGCGAAAGTCTGTCAATTTTTTAGGACAAGTGCGCAATATAGAGTGCTTGGAGCATGCAAAATTTGAAGTTCGTCGGAAAATTTTTCGACCTCCAAATTTGCCGACGTTTGGACCACACTTTGACCAAAATCCCGTCCCAAACTGGGCCGTGTCAACGACAATCCGAAGGACTGAGCATGCGCACGAGTCAGGAGTACACCAAAGAGGTGTGTACAGACAGCCACAGGTTGCGGGAGCATCCAGGAAGCCCCAACCCCTTTTTTCCTAAACTCTGAAATTTCTCTGCCATTTCCGGGCGAAAGTCTGTCAATTTTTTAGGACAAGTGCGCAATATAGAGTGCTTGGAGCATGCAAAATTTGAAGTTCGTCGGAAAATTTTTCGACCTCCAAATTTGCCGACGTTTGGACCACACTTTGACCAAAATCCCGTCCCAAACTGGGCCGTGTCAACGACAGTCCGAAGGACTGAGCATGCGCACGAGTCAGGAGTACACCAAAGAGGTGTGTACAGACAGCCACAGGTTGCGGGAGCATCCAGGAAGCCCCAACCCCTTTTTTTCCTAAACTCTGAAATTTCTCTGCCATTTCCGGGCGAAAGTCTGTCAATTTTTTAGGACAAGTGCGCAATATAGAGTGCTTGGAGCATGCAAAATTTGAAGTTCGTCGGAAAATTGTTCGACCTCCAAATTTGCCGACGTTTGGACCACACTTTGACCAAATTCCCGTCCCAAACTGGGCCGTGTCAACGACAGTCCGAAGGATTGAGCATGCGCACGAGTCAGGAGTACACCAAAGAGGTGTGTACAGACAGCCACAGGTTGCGGGAGCATCCAGGAAGCCCCAACCCCTTTTTTCCCCTAAACTCTGAAATTTCTCTGCCATTTTCGGGCGAAAGTCTGTCAATTTTTTAGGACAAGTGCGCAATATAGAGTGCTTAAAGCCTGCCAAATTTGAAGTTCGTCGGAAAAGTTTTCGACCTCCAAATTTGCCGACGTTTGGACCACACTTTGACCAAAATCCCGTCCCAAACTGGGCCGTGTCAACGACAGTCCGAAGGACTGAGCATGCGCACGAGTCAGGAGTACACCAAAGAGGTGTGTACAGACAGCCACAGGTTGCGGGAGCATCCAGGAAGCCCCAACCCCTTTTTTTCCTAAACTCTGAAATTTCTCTGCTATTTCCGGGCGAAAGTCTGTCAATTTTTGAGGACAAGTGCGCAATATAGAGTGCTTGGAGCATGCAAAATTTGAAGTTCGTCGGAAAATTTTTCGACCTCCAAATTTGCCGACGTTTGGACCACACTTTGACCAAAATCCCGTCCCAAACTGGGCCGTGTCAACGACAATCCGAAGGACTGAGCATGCGCACGAGTCAGGAGTACACCAAAGAGGTGTGTACAGACAGCCACAGGTTGCGGGAGCATCCAGGAAGCCCCAACCCCTTTTTTCCTAAACTCTGAAATTTCTCTGCCATTTCCGGGCGAAAGTCTGTCAATTTTTTAGGACAAGTGCGCAATATAGAGTGCTTGGAGCATGCAAAATTTGAAGTTCGTCGGAAAATTTTTCGACCTCCAAATTTGCCGACGTTTGGACCACACTTTGACCAAAATCCCGTCCCAAACTGGGCCGTGTCAACGACAGTCCGAAGGACTGAGCATGCGCACGAGTCAGGAGTACACCAAAGAGGTGTGTACAGACAGCCACAGGTTGCGGAGCATCCAGGAAGCCCCAACCCCTTTTTTTCCTAAACTCTGAAATTTCTCTGCCATTTCCGGGCGAAAGTCTGTCAATTTTTAGGACAAGTGCGCAATATAGAGTGCTTGGAGCATGCAAAATTTGAAGTTCGTCGGAAAATTGTTCGACCTCCAAATTTGCCGACGTTTGGACCACACTTTGACCAAATTCCCGTCCCAAACTGGGCCGTGTCAACGACAGTCCGAAGGATTGAGCATGCGCACGAGTCAGGAGTACACCAAAGAGGTGTGTACAGACAGCCACAGGTTGCGGGAGCATCCAGGAAGCCCCAACCCCTTTTTTCCCCTAAACTCTGAAATTTCTCTGCCATTTTCGGGCGAAAGTCTGTCAATTTTTTAGGACAAGTGCGCAATATAGAGTGCTTGAAGCATGCCAAATTTGAAGTTCGTCGGAAAAGTTTTCGACCTCCAAATTTGCCGACGTTTGGACCACACTTTGACCAAAATCCCGTCCCAAACTGGGCCGTGTCAACGACAGTCGAAGGACTGAGCATGCGCACGAGTCAGGAGTACACCAAAGAGGTGTGTACAGACAGCCACAGGTTGCGGGAGCATCCAGGAAGCCCCAACCCCTTTTTTTCCTAAACTCTGAAATTTCTCTGCTATTCCCGGGCGAAAGTCTGTCAATTTTTGAGGACAAGTGCGCAATATAGAGTGCTTGGAGCATGCAAAATTTGAAGTTCGTCGGAAAATTTTTCGACCTCCAAATTTGCCGACGTTTGGACCACACTTTGACCAAAATCCCGTCCCAAACTGGGCCGTGTCAACGACAATCCGAAGGACTGAGCATGCGCACGAGTCAGGAGTACACCAAAGAGGTGTGTACAGACAGCCACAGGTTGCGGGAGCATCCAGGAAGCCCCAACCCCTTTTTTCCTAAACTCTGAAATTTCTCTGCCATTTCCGGGCGAAAGTCTGTCAATTTTTTAGGACAAGTGCGCAATATAGAGTGCTTGGAGCATGCAAAATTTGAAGTTCGTCGGAAAATTTTTCGACCTCCAAATTTGCCGACGTTTGGACCACACTTTGACCAAAATCCCGTCCCAAACTGGGCCGTGTCAACGACAGTCCGAAGGACTGAGCATGCGCACGAGTCAGGAGTACACCAAAGAGGTGTGTACAGACAGCCACAGGTTGCGGGAGCATCCAGGAAGCCCCAACCCCTTTTTTTCCTAAACTCTGAAATTTCTCTGCTATTCCCGGGCGAAAGTCTGTCAATTTTTGAGGACAAGTGCGCAATATAGAGTGCTTGGAGCATGCAAAATTTGAAGTTCGTCGGAAAATTTTCGACCTCCAAATTTGCCGACGTTTGGACCACACTTTGACCAAAATCCCGTCCCAAACTGGGCCGTGTCAACGACAATCCGAAGGACTGAGCATGCGCACGAGTCAGGAGTACACCAAAGAGGTGTGTACAGACAGCCACAGGTTGCGGGAGCATCCAGGAAGCCCCAACCCCTTTTTCCTAAACTCTGAAATTTCTCTGCCATTTCCGGGCGAAAGTCTGTCAATTTTTTTAGGACAAGTGCGCAATATAGAGTGCTTGGAGCATGCAAAATTTGAAGTTCGTCGGAAAATTTTTCGACCTCCAAATTTGCCGACGTTTGGACCACACTTTGACAAAAATCCCGTCCCAAACTAGGCCGTGTCAACGACAGTCCAAAGGACTGAGCATGCGCACGAGTCAGGAGTACACCAAAGAGGTGTGTACAGACAGCCACAGGTTGCGGGAGCATCCAGGAAGCCCCAACCCCTTTTTTTCCTAAACTCTGAAATTTCTCTGCCATTTCCGGGCGAAAGTCTGTCAATTTTTTAGGACAAGTGCGCAATATAGAGTGCTTGGAGCATGCAAAATTTGAAGTTCGTCGGAAAATTGTTCGACCTCCATATTTGCCGACGTTTGGACCACACTTTGACCAAATTCCCGTCCCAAACTGGGCCGTGTCAACGACAGTCCGAAGACTGAGCATGCGCACGAGTCAGGAGTACACCAAAGAGGTGTGTACAGACAGCCACAGGTTGCGGGAGCATCCAGGAAGCCCCAACCCCTTTTTTCCCCTAAACTCTGAAATTTCTCTGCCATTTCCGGGCGAAAGTCTGTCAATTTTTTAGGACAAGTGCGCAATATAGAGTGCTTGAAGCATGCCAAATTTGAAGTTCGTCGGAAAAGTTTTCGACCTCCAAATTTGCCGACGTTTGGACCACACTTTGACCAAAATCCCGTCCCAAACTGGGCCGTGTCAACGACAGTCCGAATGACTGAGCATGCGCACGAGTCAGGAGTACACCAAAGAGGTGCGTACAGACAGCCACAGGTTGCCGGAGCATCCAGGAAGCCCCAACCTCTTTTTTTCCTAAACTCTGAAATTTCTCTGCCATTTCCGGGCGAAAGTCTGTCAATTTTTTAGGACAAGTGCGCAATATAGAGTGCTTGGAGCATGCAAAATTTGAAGTTCGTCCGAAAATTTTTCGACCTCCAAATTTGCCGACGTTTGGACCACACTTTGACCAAAATCCCGTCCCAAACTGGGCCGTGTCAACGACAGTCCGAAGGACTGAGCATGCGCACGAGTCAGGAGTACACCAAAGAGGTGTGTACAGACAGCCACAGGTTGCGGGAGCATCCAGGAAGCCCCAACCCCTTTTTTCCTAAACTCTGAAATTTCTCTGCCATTTCCGGGCGAAAGTCTGTCAATTTTTTAGGACAAGTGCGCAATATAGAGTGCTTGGAGCATGCAAAATTTGAAGTTCGTCGGAAAATGTTTCGACCTCCAAATTTGCCGACGTTTGGACCACACTTTGACCAAAAATCCCGTCCCAAACTGGCCGTGTCAACGACAATCCGAAGGACTGAGCATGCGCACGAGTCAGGAGTACACCAAAGAGGTGTGTACAGACAGCCACAGGTTGCGGGAGCATCCAGGAAGCCCAACCCCTTTTTTCCTAAACTCTGAAATTTCTCTGCCATTTCCGGGCGAAAGTCTGTCAATTTTTTAGGACAAGTGCGCAATATAGAGTGCTTGGAGCATGCAAAATTTGAAGTTCGTCGGAAAATTTTTCGACCTCCAAATTTGCCGACGTTTGGACCACACTTTGACCAAAATCCCGTCCCAAACTGGGCCGTGTCAACGACAGTCCGAAGGACTGAGCATGCGCACGAGTCAGGAGTACACCAAAGAGGTGTGTACAGACAGCCACAGGTTGCGGGAGCATCCAGGAAGCCCCAACCCCTTTTTTTCCTAAACTCTGAAATTTCTCTGCCATTTCCGGGCGAAAGTCTGTCAATTTTTTAGGACAAGTGCGCAATATAGAGTGCTTGGAGCATGCAAAATTTGAAGTTCGTCGGAAAATTTTTCGACCTCCAAATTTGCCGACGTTTGGACCACACTTTGACAAAAATCCCGTCCCAAACTAGGCCGTGTCAACGACAGTCCAAAGGACTGAGCATGCGCACGAGTCAGGAGTACACCAAAGAGGTGTGTACAGACAGCCACAGGTTGCGGGAGCATCCAGGAAGCCCCAACCCCTTTTTTTCCTAAACTCTGAAATTTCTCTGCCATTTCCGGGCGAAAGTCTGTCAATTTTTTAGGACAAGTGCGCAATATAGAGTGCTTGGAGCATGCAAAATTTGAAGTTCGTCGGAAAATTGTTCGACCTCCATATTTGCCGACGTTTGGACCACACTTTGACCAAATTCCCGTCCCAAACTGGGCCGTGTCAACGACAGTCCGAAGGACTGAGCATGCGCACGAGTCAGGAGTACACCAAAGAGGTGTGTACAGACAGCCACAGGTTGCGGGAGCATCCAGGAAGCCCCAACCCCTTTTTTCCCCTAAACTCTGAAATTTCTCTGCCATTTCCGGGCGAAAGTCTGTCAATTTTTTAGGACAAGTGCGCAATATAGAGTGCTTGAAGCATGCCAAATTTGAAGTTCGTCGGAAAAGTTTTCGACCTCCAAATTTGCCGACGTTTGGACCACACTTTGACCAAAATCCCGTCCCAAACTGGGCCGTGTCAACGACAGTCCGAATGACTGAGCATGCGCACGAGTCAGGAGTACACCAAAGAGGTGCGTACAGACAGCCACAGGTTGCCGGAGCATCCAGGAAGCCCCAACCTCTTTTTTTCCTAAACTCTGAAATTTCTCTGCCATTTCCGGGCGAAAGTCTGTCAATTTTTTAGGACAAGTGCGCAATATAGAGTGCTTGGAGCATGCAAAATTTGAAGTTCGTCGGAAAATGTTTCGACCTCCAAATTTGCCGACGTTTGGACCACACTTTGACCAAAATCCCGTCCCAAACTGGGCCGTGTCAACGACAATCCGAAGGACTGAGCATGCGCACGAGTCAGGAGTACACAAAGAGGTGTGTACAGACAGCCACAGGTTGCGGGAGCATCCAGGAAGCCCCAACCCCTTTTTTCCTAAACTCTGAAATTTCTCTGCATTTCCGGGCGAAAGTCTGTCAATTTTTTAGGACAAGTGCGCAATATAGAGTGCTTGGAGCATGCAAAATTTGAAGTTCGTCGGAAAATTTTTCGACCTCCAAATTTGCCGACGTTTGGACCACACTTTGACCAAAATCCCGTCCCAAACTGGGCCGTGTCAACGACAGTCCGAAGGACTGAGCATGCGCACGAGTCAGGAGTACACAAAAGAGGTGTGTACAGACAGCCACAGGTTGCGGGAGCATCCAGGAAGCCCCAACCCCTTTTTTTCCTAAACTCTGAAATTTCTCTGCCATTTCCGGGCGAAAGTCTGTCAATTTTTTAGGACAAGTGCGCAATATAGAGTGCTTGGAGCATGCAAAATTTGAAGTTCGTCGGAAAATTGTTCGACCTCCAAATTTGCCGACGTTTGGACCACACTTTGACCAAATTCCCGTCCCAAACTGGGCCGTGTCAACGACAGTCCGAAGGATTGAGCATGCGCACGAGTCAGGAGTACACCAAAGAGGTGTGTACAGACAGCCACAGGTTGCGGGAGCATCCAGGAAGCCCCAACCCCTTTTTTCCCCTAAACTCTGAAATTTCTCTGCCATTTTCGGGCGAAAGTCTGTCAATTTTTTAGGACAAGTGCGCAATATAGAGTGCTTGAAGCATGCCAAATTTGAAGTTCGTCGGAAAAGTTTTCGACCTCCAAATTTGCCGACGTTTGGACCACACTTTGACCAAAATCCCGTCCCAAACTGGGCCGTGTCAACGACAGTCCGAAGGACTGAGCATGCGCACGAGTCAGGAGTACACCAAAGAGGTGTGTACAGACAGCCACAGGTTGCGGGAGCATCCAGGAAGCCCCAACCCCCTTTTTTCCTAAACTCTGAAATTTCTCTGCTATTCCCGGGCGAAAGTCTGTCAATTTTTGAGGACAAGTGCGCAATATAGAGTGCTTGGAGCATGCAAAATTTGAAGTTCGTCGGAAAATTTTTCGACCTCCAAATTTGCCGACGTTTGGACCACACTTTGACCAAAATCCCGTCCCAAACTGGGCCGTGTCAACGACAATCCGAAGGACTGAGCATGCGCACGAGTCAGGAGTACACAAAGAGGTGTGTACAGACAGCCAGGGTTGCGGGAGCATCCAGGAAGCCCCAACCCCTTTTTTCCTAAACTCTGAAATTTCTCTGCCATTTCCGGGCGAAAGTCTGTCAATTTTTTAGGACAAGTGCGCAATATAGAGTGCTTGGAGCATGCAAAATTTGAAGTTCGTCGGAAAATTTTTCGACCTCCAAATTTGCCGACGTTTGGACCACACTTTGACCAAAATCCCGTCCCAAACTGGGCCGTGTCAACGACAGTCCGAAGGACTGAGCATGCGCACGAGTCAGGAGTACACCAAAGAGGTGTGTACAGACAGCCACAGGTTGCGGGAGCATCCAGGAAGCCCCAACCCCTTTTTTTCCTAAACTCTGAAATTTTCTCTGCTATTCCCGGGCGAAAGTCTGTCAATTTTTGAGGACAAGTGCGCAATATAGAGTGCTTGGAGCATGCAAAATTTGAAGTTCGTCGGAAATTTTTCGACCTCCAAATTTGCCGACGTTTGGACCACACTTTGACCAAATCCCGTCCCAAACTGGGCCGTGTCAACGACAATCCGAAGGACTGAGCATGCGCACGAGTCAGGAGTACACCAAAGAGGTGTGTACAGACAGCCACAGGTTGCGGGAGCATCCAGGAAGCCCCAACCCCTTTTTTCCTAAACTCTGAAATTTCTCTGCCATTTCGGGCCGAAAGTCTGTCAATTTTTTTAGGACAAGTGCGCAATATAGAGTGCTTGGAGCATGCAAAATTTGAAGTTCGTCGGAAAATTTTTCGACCTCCAAATTTGCCGACGTTTGGACCACACTTTGACAAAAATCCCGTCCCAAACTAGGCCGTGTCAACGACAGTCCAAAGGACTGAGCATGCGCACGAGTCAGGAGTACACCAAAGAGGTGTGTACAGACAGCCACAGGTTGCGGGAGCATCCAGGAAGCCCCAACCCCTTTTTTTCCTAAACTCTGAAATTTCTCTGCCATTTCGGGCGAAAGTCTGTCAATTTTTTAGGACAAGTGCGCAATATAGAGTGCTTGGAGCATGCAAAATTTGAAGTTCGTCGGAAAATTGTTCGACCTCCATATTTGCCGACGTTTGGACCACACTTTGACCAAATTCCCGTCCCAAACTGGGCCGTGTCAACGACAGTCCGAAGGACTGAGCATGCGCACGAGTCAGGAGTACACCAAAGAGGTGTGTACAGACAGCCACAGGTTGCGGAGCATCCAGGAAGCCCCAACCCTTTTTTTCCCCTAAACTCTGAAATTTCTCTGCCATTTCCGGGCGAAAGTCTGTCAATTTTTTAGGACAAGTGCGCAATATAGAGTGCTTGAAGCATGCCAAATTTGAAGTTCGTCGGAAAAGTTTTCGACCTCCAAATTTGCCGACGTTTGGACCACACTTTGACCAAAATCCCCGTCCCAAACTGGGCCGTGTCAACGACAGTCCGAATGACTGAGCATGCGCACGAGTCAGGAGTACACCAAAGAGGTGCGTACAGACAGCCACAGGTTGCCGGAGCATCCAGGAAGCCCCAACCTCTTTTTTTCCTAAACTCTGAAATTTCTCTGCCATTTCCGGGCGAAAGTCTGTCAATTTTTTAGGACAATGTGCGCAATATAGAGTGCTTGGAGCATGCAAAATTTGAAGTTCGTCCGAAAATTTTTCGACCTCCAAATTTGCCGACGTTTGGACCACACTTTGACCAAAATCCCGTCCCAAACTGGGCCGTGTCAACGACAGTCCGAAGGACTGAGCATGCGCACGAGTCAGGAGTACACCAAAGAGGTGTGTACAGACAGCCACAGGTTGCGGGAGCATCCAGGAAGCCCCAACCCCTTTTTTCCTAAACTCTGAAATTTCTCTGCCATTTCCGGGCGAAAGTCTGTCAATTTTTTAGGACAAGTGCGCAATATAGAGTGCTTGGAGCATGCAAAATTTGAAGTTCGTCGGAAAATTTTTCGACCTCCAAATTTGCCGACGTTTGGACCACACTTTGACCAAAATCCCGTCCCAAACTGGGCCGTGTCAACGACAGTCCGAAGGACTGAGCATGCGCACGAGTCAGGAGTACACCAAAGAGGTGTGTACAGACAGCCACAGGTTGCGGGAGCATCCAGAAGCCCCAACCCCTTTTTTTCCTAAACTCTGAAATTTCTCTGCTATTTCCGGGCGAAAGTCTGTCAATTTTTTAGGACAAGTGCGCAATATAGAGTGCTTGGAGCATGCACAATTTGAAGTTCGTCGGAAAATTTTTCGACCTCCAAATTTGCCGACGTTTGGACCACACTTTGACCAAAATCCCGTCCCAAACTGGGCCGTGTCAACGACAGTCCGAAGGACTGAGCATGCGCACGAGTCAGGAGTACACCAAAGAGGTGTGTACAGACAGCCACAGGTTGCGGGAGCATCCAGGAAGCCCCAACCCCTTTTTTTCCTAAACTCTGAAATTTCTCTGCCATTTCCGGGCGAAAGTCTGTCAATTTTTTAGGACAAGTGCGCAATATAGAGTGCTTGGAGCATGCAAAATTTGAAGTTCGTCGGAAAATTTTTCGACCTCCAAATTTGCCGACGTTTGGACCACACTTTGACCAAAATCCCGTCCCAAACTGGGCCGTGTCAACGACAATCCGAAGGACTGAGCATGCGCACGAGTCAGGAGTACACCAAAGAGGTGTGTACAGACAGCCACAGGTTGCGGGAGCATCCAGGAAGCCCCAACCCCTTTTTTTTCCTAAACTCTGAAATTTCTCTGCCATTTCCGGGCGAAAGTCTGTCAATTTTTTAGGACAAGTGCGCAATATAGAGTGCTTGGAGCATGCAAAATTGAAGTTCGTCGGAAAATTTTTCGACCTCCAAATTTGCCGACGTTTGGACCACACTTTGACCAAAATCCCGTCCCAAACTGGGCCGTGTCAACGACAATCCGAAGGACTGAGCATGCGCACGAGTCAGGAGTACACCAAGAGGTGTGTACAGACAGCCACAGGTTGCGGGAGCATCCAGGAAGCCCCAACCCCTTTTTTCCTAAACTCTGAAATTTCTCTGCCATTTCCGGGCGAAAGTCTGTCAATTTTTTAGGACAAGTGCGCAATATAGAGTGCTTGGAGCATGCAAAATTTGAAGTTCGTCGGAAAATGTTTCGACCTCCAAATTTGCCGACGTTTGGACCACACTTTGACCAAAATCCCGTCCCAAACTGGGCCGTGTCAACGACAGTCCGAAGGACTGAGCATGCGCACGAGTCAGGAGTACACCAAAGAGGTGTGTACAGACAGCCACAGGTTGCGGGAGCATACAGGAAGCCCCAACCCCTTTTTTCCTAAACCCTGAAATTTCTCTGCATTTCCGGGCGAAAGTCTGTCAATTTTTAGGACAAGTGCGCAATATAGAGTGCTTGGAGCATGCAAAATTTGAAGTTCGTCGGAAAATTGTTCGACCTCCAAATTTGCCGACGTTTGGACCACACTTTGACCAAAATCCCGTCCCAAACTGGGCCGTGTCAACGACAGTCCGAAGGACTGAGCATGCGCACGAGTCAGGAGTACACCAAAGAGGTAGTGTACAGACAGCCACAGGTTGCGGGAGCATCCAGGAAGCCCCAACCCCTTTTTTCCTAAACTCTGAAATTTCTCTGCTATTTCCGGGCGAAAGTCTGTCAATTTTTTAGGACAAGTGCGCAATATAGAGTGCTTGGAGCATGCAAAATTTGAAGTTCGTCGGAAAATTTTTCGACCTCCAAATTTGCCGACGTTTGGACCACACTTTGACCAAAATCCCGTCCCAAACTGGGCCGTGTCAACGACAATCCGAAGGACTGAGCATGCGCACGAGTCAGGAGTACACCAAAGAGGTGTGTACAGACAGCCACAGGTTGCGGGAGCATCCAGGAAGCCCCAACCCTTTTTTTCCTAAACTCTGAAATTTCTCTGCCATTTCCGGGCGAAAGTCTGTCAATTTTTTTAGGACAAAGTGCGCAATATAGAGTGCTTGGAGCATGCAAAATTTGAAGTTCGTCGGAAAATTTTTCGACCTCCAAATTTGCCGACGTTTGGACCACACTTTGACCAAAATCCCGTCCCAAACTGGGCCGTGTCAACGACAGTCCGAAAGGAACTGAGCATGCGCACGAGTCAGGAGTACACCAAAGAGGTGTGTACAGACAGCCACAGGTTGCGGGAGCATCCAGGAAGCCCCCAACCCCTTTTTTCCCTAAACTCTGAAATTTCTCTGCCATTTCCGGGCGAAAGTCTGTCAATTTTTTAGGACAAGTGCGCAATATAGAGTGCTTGGAGCATGCAAAATTTGAAGTTCGTCGGAAAAGTTGTTCGACCTCCAAATTTGCCGACGTTTGGACCACACTTTGACCAAATCCCGTCCCAAACTGGGCCGTGTCAACGACAGTCCGAAGGACTGAGCATGCGCACGAGTCAGGAGTACACCAAAGAGGTGTGTACAGACAGCCACAGGTTGCGGGAGCATCCAGGAAGCCCCAACCCCTTTTTTCCTCCTAAACTCTGAAATTTCTCTGCCATTTCCGGGCGAAAGTCTGTCAATTTTTTAGGACAAGTGCGCAATATAGAGTGCTTGAAGCATGCCAAATTTGAAGTTCGTCGGAAAAGTTGTCGACCTCCAAATTTGCCGACGTTTGGACCACACTTTGACCAAAATCCCGTCCCAAACTGGGCCGTGTCAACGACAGTCCGAATGACTGAGCATGCGCACGAGTCAGGAGTACACCAAAGAGGTGTGTACAGACAGCCACAGGTTGCGGGAGCATCCAGGAAGCCCCAACCCCTTTTTTTCCTAAACTCTGAAATTTCTCTGCCATTTCCGGGCGAAAGTCTGTCAATTTTTTAGGACAAGTGCGCAATATAGAGTGCTTGGAGCATGCAAAATTTGAAGTTCGTCGGAAAATTTTTCGACCTCCAAATTTGCCGACGTTTGGACCACACTTTGACCAAACTGGGCCGTGTCAACGACAGTCCGAAGGACTGAGCATGCGCACGAGTCAGGAGTACACCAAAGAGGTGTGTACAGACAGCCACAGGTTGCGGGAGCATCCAGGAAGCCCCCAACCCCTTTTTTTTCTAAACTCTGAAATTTCTCTTCCATTTCCGGGCGAAAGTCTGTCATTTTTTTAGGATTTTTTTAGGACAAGTGCGCAATATAGAGCGCTTGGAGCATGCAAAATTTGAAGTTCGTCGGAAAATTTTTCGACCTCCAAATTTGCCGACGTTTGGACCACACTTTGACCAAAATCCCGTCCCAAACTGGGCTGTGTCAACGACAGTCCGAAGGACTGAGCATGCGCACGAGTCAGGAGTACACCAAAGAGGTGTGTACAGACAGCCACAGGTTGCAGGAGCATCCAGGAAGCCCCAACCCCTTTTTTTCCTAAACTCTGAAATTTCTCTTCCATTTCCGGGCGAAAGTCTGTCAATTTTTTAGGACAAGTGCGCAATATAGAGTGCTTGGAGCATGCAAAATTTGAAGTTCGTCGAAAAATTTTTTCGACCTCCAAATTTGCCGACGTTTGGACCACACTTTGACCAAAATCCCGTCCCAAACTGGGCCGTGTCAACGACAGTCCGAAGGACTGAGCATGCGCACGAGTCAGGAGTACACCAAAGAGGTGTGTACAGACAGCCACAGGTTGCGGGAGCATCCAGGAAGCCCCAACCCCTTTTTTTCCTAAACTCTGAAATTTCTCTGCCATTTCCGTGCGAAAGTCTGTCAATTTTTTAGGACAAGTGCGCAATATAGAGTGCTTGGAGCATGCAAAATTTGAAGTTCGTCGGAAAATTTTTCGACCTCCAAATTTGCCGACGTTTGGACCACACTTTGACCAAAATCCCGTCCCAAACTGGGCCGTGTCAACGACAGTCCGAAGGACTGAGCATGCGCACGAGTCAGGAGTACAACAAAGAGGTGTGTACAGACAGCCACAGGTTGCGGGAGCATCAGGAAGCCCCAACCCCTTTTTTTCCTAAACTCTGAAATTTCTCTGCCATTTCCGGGCGAAAGTCTGTCAATTTTTTAGGACAAGTGCGCAATATAGAGTGCTTGGAGCATGCAAAATTTGAAGTTCGTCGGACAATTTTCGACCTCCAAATTTTCCGACGTTTGGACCACACTTTGACCAAAATCCCGTCCCAAACTGGGCCGTGTCAACGACAGTCCGAAGGACTGAGCATGCGCACGAGTCAGGAGTACACCAAAGAGGTGTGTACAGACAGCCACAGGTTGCGGAGCATCCAGGAAGCCCAACCCCGTTTTTTCCTAAACTCTGAAATTTCTCTGCCAAAGAGGTGTGTACAGACAGCCACAGGTTGCGGGAGCATCCAGGAAGCCCCAACCCCTTTTTTTCCTAAACTCTGAAATTTCTCTGCCATTTCCGTGCGAAAGTCTGTCAATTTTTTAGGACAAGTGCGCAATATAGAGTGCTTGGAGCATGCAAAATTTGAAGTTCGTCGGACAATTTTTCGACCTCCAAATTTGCCGACGTTTGGACCACACTTTGACCAAAATCCCGTCCCAAACTGGGCCGTGTCAACGACAGTCCGAAGGACTGAGCATGCGCACGAGTCAGGAGTACACCAAAGAGGTGTGTACAGACAGCCACAGGTTGCGGGAGCATCCAGGAAGCCCCAACCCCCTTTTTTTTCTAAACTCTGAAATTTCTCTTCCATTTCCGGGCGAAAGTCTGTCATTTTTTTAGGACAAGTGCGCAATATAGAGTGCTTGGAGCATGCAAAATTTGAAGTTTGTCGGAAAATTTTTCGACCTCAAAATTTGCCGACGTTTGGACCACACTTTGACCAAAATCCCGTCCCAAACTGGGCTGTGTCAACGACAGTCCGAAGGACTGAGCATGCGCACGAGTCAGGAGTAAACCAAAGAGGTGTGTACAGACAGCCACAGGTTGCAGGAGCATCCAGGAAGCCCCAACCCCTTTTTTTTCCTAAACTCTGAAATTTCTCTTCCATTTCCGGGCGAAAGTCTGTCAATTTTTTAGGACAAGTGCGCAATATAGAGTGCTTGGAGCATGCAAAATTTGAAGTTCGTCGAAAAAATTTTTCGACCTCCAAATTTGCCGACGTTTGGACCACACTTTGACCAAAATCCCGTCCCAAACTGGGCCGTGTCAACGACAGTCCGAAGGACTGAGCATGCGCACGAGTCAGGAGTACACCAAAGAGGTGTGTACAGACAGCCACAGGTTGCGGGAGCATCCAGGAAGCCCCAACCCCTTTTTTTCCTAAACTCTGAAATTTCCCTGCCATTTCCGGGCGAAAGTCTGTCAATTTTTTAGGACAAGTGCGCAATATAGAGTGCTTGGAGCATGCAAAATTTGAAGTTCGTCGGAAAATTTTTCGACCTCCAAATTTGCCGACGTTTGGACCACACTTTGACCAAAATCCCGTCCCAAACTGGGCCGTGTCAACGACAGTCCGAAGGACTGAGCATGCGCACGAGTCAGGAGTACACCAAATAGGTGTGTACAGACAGCCACAGGTTGCAGGAGCATCCAGGAAGCCCCAACCCCTTTTTTTCCTAAACTCTGAAATTTCTCTGCCATTTCCGGGCGAAAGTCTGTCAATTTTTTAGGACAAGTGCGCAATATAGAGTGCTTGGAGCATGCAAAATTTGAAGTTCGTCGGACAATTTTTCGACCCTCCAAATTTGCCGACGTTTGGACCACACTTTGACCAAAATCCCGTCCCAAACTGGGCCGTGTCAACGACAGTCCGAAGGACTGAGCATGCGCACGAGTCAGGAGTACAACAAAGAGGTGTGTACAGACAGCCACAGGTTGCGGGAGCATCCAGGAAGCCCCAACCCCTTTTTTTCCTAAACTCTGAAATTTCTCTGCCATTTCCGGTCGAAAGTCTGTCAATTTTTCAGGACAAGTGCGCAATATAGAGTGCTTGGAGCATGCAAATTTGAAGTTCGTCGAAAAATTGTCGACCTCCAAATTTGCCGACGTTTGGACCACACTTTGACCAAAATCCCGTCCCAAACTGGGCCGTGTCAACGACAGTCCGAAGGACTGAGCATGCGCACGAGTCAGGAGTACACCAAAGAGGTGTGTACAGACAGCCACAGGTTGCGGGAGCATCCAGGAAGCCCCAACCCCTTTTTTTCCTAAACTCTGAAATTTCTCTGCATTTCCTGGCGAAAGTCTGTCAATTTTTTAGGACAAGTGCGCAATATAGAGTGCTTGGAGCATGCAAAATTTGAAGTTCGTCGGAAAATTTTTCGACCTCCAAATTTGCCGACGTTTGGACCACACTTTGACCAAAATCCCGTCCCAAACTGGGCCGTGTCAACGACAGTCCGAAGGACTGAGCATGCGCACGAGTCAGGAGTACACCAAAGAGGTGTGTACAGACAGCCACAGGTTGCGGGAGCATCCAGGAAGCCCCAACCCCTTTTTTTTCTAAACTCTGAAATTTCTCTTCCATTTCCGGGCGAAAGTCTGTCAATTTTTTAGGACAAGTGCGCAATATAGAGTGCTTGGAGCATGCAAAATTTGAAGTTCGTCGAAAAAAATTTTCGACCTCCAAATTTGCCGACGTTTGGACCACACTTTGACCAAAATCCCGTCTCAAACTGGGCCGTGTCAACGACAGTCCGAAGGACTGAGCATGCGCACGAGTCAGGAGTACACCAAAGAGGTGTGTACAGACAGCCACAGGTTGCGGGAGCATCCAGGAAGCCCCAACCCCTTTTTTTCCTAAACTCTGAAATTTATCTGCCATTTCCGGGCGAAAGTCTGTCAATTGTTTAGGACAAGTGCGCAATATAGAGTGCTTGGAGCATGCAAAATGATTTGAAGTTCGTCGGAAAATTTTTCGACCTCCAAATTTGCCGACGTTTGGACCACACTTTGACCAAAATCCCGTCCCAAACTGGGCTGTGTCAACGACAGTCCGAAGGACTGAGCATGCGCACGAGTCAGGAGTACACCAAAGAGGTGTGTACAGACAGCCACAGGTTGCGGGAGCATCCAGGAAGCCCCAACCCCTTTTTTTCCTAAACTCTGAAATTTCTCTTCCATTTCCGGGCGAAAGTCTGTCAATTTTTTAGGACAAGTGCGCAATATAGAGTGCTTGGAGCATGCAAAATTTGAAGTTCGTCGAAAAAATTTTCGACCTCCAAATTTGCCGACGTTTGGACCACACTTTGACCAAAATCCCGTCCCAAACTGGGCTGTGTCAACGACAGTCCGAAGGACTGAGCATGCGCACGAGTCAGGAGTACACCAAAGAGGTGTGTACAGACAGCCACAGGTTGCGGGAGCATCCAGGAAGCCCCAACCCCTTTTTTTCCTAAACTCTGAAATTTCTCTTCCATTTCTGGGCGAAAGTCTGTCAATTTTTTAGGACAAGTGCGCAATATAGAGTGCTTGGAGCATGCAAAATTTGAAGTTCGTCGAAAAAAATTTTCGACCTCCAAATTTGCCGACGTTTGGACCACACTTTGACCAAAATCCCGTCCCAAACTGGGCCGTGTCAACGACAGTCCGAAGGACTGAGCATGCGCACGAGTCAGGAGTACACCAAAGTGGTGTGTACAGACAGCCACAGGTTGCGGGAGCATCCAGGAAGCCCCAACCCCTTTTTTTTCCTAAACTCTGAAATTTCTCTGCCATTTCCGGGCGAAAGTCTGTCAATTTTTTTGGACAAGTGCGCAATATAGAGTGCTTGGAGCATGCAAAATTTGAAGTTCGTCGGAAAATTTTTCGACCTCCAAATTTGCCGACGTTTGGACCACACTTTGACCAAAATCCCGTCCCAAACTGGGCCGTGTCAACGACAGTCCGAAGGACTGAGCATGCGCACGAGTCAGGAGTACACCAAAGAGGTGTGTACAGACAGCCACAGGTTGCGGGAGCATCCAGGAAGCCCCAACCCCTTTTTTTTCTAAACTCTGAAATTTCTCTTCCATTTCCAGGCGAAAGTCTGTCAATTTTTTAGGACAAGTGCGCAATATAGAGTGCTTGGAGCATGCAAAATTTGAAGTTCGTCGAAAATTTTTTCGACCTCCAAATTTGCCGACGTTTGGACCACACTTTGACCAAAATCCCGTCCCAAACTGGGCCGTGTCAACGACAGTCCGAAGGACTGAGCATGCGCACGAGTCAGGAGTACACCAAAGAGGTGTGTACAGACAGCCACAGGTTGCGGGAGCATCCAGGAAGCCCCAACCCCTTTTTTTCCTAAACTCTGAAATTTCTCTGCCATTTCCGGTCGAAAGTCTGTCAATTTTTCAGGACAAGTGCGCAATATAGAGTGCTTGGAGCATGCAAAATTTGAAGTTCGTCGAAAAATTTGTCGACCTCCAAATTTGCCGACGTTTGGACCACACTTTGACCAAAATCCCGTCCCAAACTGGGCCGTGTCAACGACAGTCCGAAGGACTGAGCATGCGCACGAGTCAGGAGTACACCAAAGAGGTGTGTACAGACAGCCACAGGTTGCGGGAGCATCCAGGAAGCCCCAACCCCTTTTTTTCCTAAACTCTGAAATTTCTCTGCCATTTCCGGGCGAAAGTCTGTCAATTTTTTAGGACAAGTGCGCAATATAGAGTGCTTGGAGCATGCAAAATTTGAAGTTCGTCGGAAAATTTTCCGACCTCCAAATTTGCCGACGTTTGGACCACACTTTGACCAAAATCCCGTCCCAAACTGGGCCGTGTCAACGACAGTCCGAAGGACTGAGCATGCGCACGAGTCAGGAGTACACCAAAGAGGTGTGTACAGACAGCCACAGGTTGCGGGAGCATCCAGGAAGCCCCAACCCCTTTTTTTTCTAAACTCTGAAATTTCTCTTCCATTTCCGGACGAAAGTCTGTCAATTTTTTAGGACAAGTGCGCAATATAGAGTGCTTGGAGCATGCAAAATTTGAAGTTCGTCGGAAAATTTTTCGACCTCCAAATTTGCCGACGTTTGGACCACACTTTGACCAAAATCCCGTCCCAAACTGGGCTGTGTCAACGACAGTCCGAAGGACTGAGCATGCGCACGAGTCAGGAGTACACCAAAGAGGTGTGTACAGACAGCCACAGGTTGCGGGAGCATCCAGGAAGCCCCAACCCCCTTTTTTCCTAAACTCTGAAATTTCTCTTCCATTTCCGGGCGAAAGTCTGTCAATTTTTGAGGACAAGTGCGCAATATAGAGTGCTTGGAGCATGCAAAATTTGAAGTTCGTCGAAAAAATTTTTCGACCTCCAAATTTGCCGACGTTTGGACCACACTTTGACCAAAATCCCGTCCCAAACTGGGCCGTGTCAACGACAGTCCGAAGGACTGAGCATGCGCACGAGTCAGGAGTACACCAAAGAGGTGTGTACAGACAGCCACAGGTTGCGGGAGCATCCAGGAAGCCCCAACCCCTTTTTTTCCTAAACTCTGAAATTTATCTGCCATTTCCGGGCGAAAGTCTGTCACTTTTTTAGGACAAGTGCGCAATATAGAGTGCTTGGAGCATGCAAAATTTGAAGTCCGTCGGAAAATTTTTCGACCTCCAAATTTGCCGACGTTTGGACCACACTTTGACCAAAATCCCGTCCCAAACTGGGCCGTGTCAACGACAGTCCGAAGGACTGAGCATGCGCACGAGTCAGGAGTACACCAAAGAGGTGTGTACAGACAGCCACAGGTTGCGGGAGCATCCAGGAAGCCCCAACCCCTTTTTTTCCTAAACTCTGAAATTTCTCTTCTATTTCTGGGCGAAAGTCTGTCAATTTTTTAGGACAAGTGCGCAATATAGAGTGCTTGGAGCATGCAAAATTTGAAGTTCGTCGAAAAAATTTTTCGACCTCCAAATTTGCCGACGTTTGGACCACACTTTGACCAAAATCCCGTCCCAAACTGGGCCGTGTCAACGACAGTCCGAATGACTGAGCATGCGCACGAGTCAGGAGTACACCAAAGTGGTGTGTACAGACAGCCACAGGTTGCGGGAGCATCCAGGAAGCCCCAACCCCTTTTTTTCCTAAACTCTGAAATTTCTCTGCCATTTCCGGGCGAAAGTCTGTCAATTTTTTTGGACAAGTGCGCAATATAGAGTGCTTGGAGCATGCAAAATTTGAAGTTCGTCGGAAAATTTTTCGACCTCCAAATTTGCCGACGTTTGGACCACACTTTGACCAAAATCCCGTCCCAAACTGGGCCGTGTCAACGACAGTCCGAAGGACTGAGCATGCGCACGAGTCAGGAGTACACCAAAGAGGTGTGTACAGACAGCCACAGGTTGCGGGAGCATCCAGGAAGCCCCAACCCCTTTTTTTTCTAAACTCTGAAATTTCTCTTCCATTTCCAGGCGAAAGTCTGTCAATTTTTTAGGACAAGTGCGCAATATAGAGTGCTTGGAGCATGCAAAATTTGAAGTTCGTCGAAAATTTTTTCAACCTCCAAATTTGCCGACGTTTGGACCACACTTTGACCAAAATCCCGTCCCAAACTGGGCCGTGTCAACGACAGTCCGAAGGACTGAGCATGCGCACGAGTCAGGAGTACACCAAAGAGGTGTGTACAGACAGCCACAGGTTGCGGGAGCATCCAGGAAGCCCCAACCCCTTTTTTTCTAAACTCTGAAATTTCTCTTCCATTTCCGGGCGAAAGTCTGTCAATTTTTTAGGACAAGTGCGCAATATAGAGTGCTTGGAGCATGCAAAATTCGAAGTTCGTCGAAAATTTTTCGACCTCCAAATTTGCCGACGTTTGGACCACACTTTGACCAAAATCCCGTCCCAAACTGGGCCGTGTCAACGACAGTCCGAAGGACTGAGCATGCGCACGAGTCAGGAGTACACCAAAGAGGTGTGTACAGACAGCCACAGGTTGCGGGAGCATCCAGGAAGCCCCAACCCCTTTTTTCTAAACTCTGAAATTTCTCTTCCATTTCCGGGCGAAAGTCTGTCAATTTTTTAGGACAAGTGCGCAATATAGAGTGCTTGGAGCATGCAAAATTTGAAGTTCGTCGGAAAATTTTTCGACCTCCAAATTTGCCGACGTTTGGACCAAAGAGGTGTGTACAGACAGCCACAGGTTGCGGGAGCATCCAGGAAGCCCCAACCCCTTTTTTTTCTAAACTCTGAAATTTCTCTTCCATTTCCGGGCGAAAGTCTGTCAATTTTTTAGGACAAGTGCGCAATATAGAGTGCTTGGAGCATGCAAAATTTGAAGTTCGTCGAAAAATTTTTCGACCTCCAAATTTGCCGACGTTTGGACCACACTTTGACCAAAATCCCGTCCCAAACTGGGCCGTGTCAACGACAGTCCGAAGGACTGAGCATGCGCACGAGTCAGGAGTACACCAAAGAGGTGTGTACAGACAGCCACAGGTTGCGGGAGCATCCAGGAAGCCCCAACCCCTTTTTTTCTAAACTCTGAAATTTCTCTTCCATTTCCGGGCGAAAGTCTGTCAATTTTTTAGGACAAGTGCGCAATATAGAGTGCTTGGAGCATGCAAAATTTGAAGTTCGTCGGAAAATGTTTCGACCTCCAAATTTGCCGACGTTTGGACACACTTTGACCAAAATCCCGTCCCAAACTGGGCTGTGTCAACGACAGTCCGAAGGACTGAGCATGCGCACGAGTCAGGAGTACACCAAAGAGGTGTGTACAGACAGCCACAGGTTGCGGGAGCATCCAGGAAGCCCCAACCCCTTTTTTCCTAAACTCTGAAATTTCTCTTCCATTTCCGGGCGAAAGTCTGTCAATTTTTTAGGACAAGTGCGCAATATAGAGTGCTTGGAGCATGCAAAATTTGAAGTTCGTCGAAAAATTGTTCGACCTCCAAATTTGCCGACGTTTGGACCACACTTTGACCAAAATCCCGTCCCAAACTGGGCCGTGTCAACGACAGTCCGAAGGACTGAGCATGCGCACGAGTCAGGAGTACACCAAAGAGGTGTGTACAGACAGCCACAGGTTGCGGGAGCATCCAGGAAGCCCCAACCCCTTTTTTTCTAAACTCTGAAATTTCTCTTCCATTTCCGGGCGAAAGTCTGTAAATTTTTTAGGACAAGTGCGCAATATAGAGTGCTTGGAGCATGCAAAATTTGAAGTTCGTCGGAAAATTTTTCGACCTCCAAATTTGCCGACGTTTGGACCACACTTTGACCAAAATCCCGTCCCAAACTGGGCTGTGTCAACGACAGTCCGAAGGACTGAGCATGCGCACGAGTCAGGAGTACACCAAAGAGGTGTGTACAGACAGCCACAGGTTGCGGGAGCATCCAGGAAGCCCCAACCCCTTTTTTTCCTAAACTCTGAAATTTCTCTTCCATTTCCGGGCGAAAGTCTGTCAATTTTTTAGGACAAGTGCGCAATATAGAGTGCTTGGAGCATGCAAAATTTTAAGTTCGTCGGAAAATTTTTCGACCTCCAAATTTGCCGACGTTTGGACCACACTTTGACCAAAATCCCGTCCCAAACTGGGCCGTGTCAACGACAGTCCGAAGGACTGAGCATGCGCACGAGTCAGGAGTACACCAAAGAGGTGTGTACAGACAGCCACAGGTTGCGGGAGCATCCAGGAAGCCCCAACCCCTTTTTTTCCTAAACTCTGAAATTTCTCTGCCATTTCCGGGCGAAAGTCTGTCAATTTTTTAGGACAAGTGCGCAATATAGAGTGCTTGGAGCATGCAAAATTTGAAGTTCGTCGGAAAATTTTTCGACCTCCAAATTTGCCGACGTTTGGACCACACTTTGACCAAAATCCCGTCCCAAACTGGGCCGTGTCAACGACAGTCCGAAGGACTGAGCATGCGCACGAGTCAGGAGTACACCAAAGAGGTGTGTACAGACAGCCACAGGTTGCGGGAGCATCCAGGAAGCCCCAACCCCTTTTTTTCCTAAACTCTGAAATTTCTCTGCCATTTCCGGGCGAAAGTCTGTCAATTTTTTAGGACAAGTGCGCAATATAGAGTGCTTGGAGCATGCAAAATTTGAAGTTCGTCGGAAAATTTTTCGACCTCCAAATTTGCCGACGTTTGGACCACACTTTGACCAAAATCCCGTCCCAAACTGGGCCGTGTCAACGACAGTCCGAAGGACTGAGCATGCGCACGAGTCAGGAGTACACCAAAGAGGTGTGTACAGACAGCCACAGGTTGCGGGAGCATCCAGGAAGCCCCAACCCCCTTTTTTTTCTAAACTCTGAAATTTCTCTTCCATTTCCGGGCGAAAGTCTGTCAATTTTTTAGGACAAGTGCGCAATATAGAGTGCTTGGAGCATGCAAAATTTGAAGTTCGTCGGAAAATTTTTCGACCTCCAAATTTGCCGACGTTTGGACCACACTTTGACCAAAATCCCGTCCCAAACTGGGCTGTGTCAACGACAGTCCGAAGGACTGAGCATGCGCACGAGTCAGGAGTACACCAAAGAGGTGTGTACAGACAGCCACAGGTTGCGGGAGCATCCAGGAAGCCCCAACCCCTTTTTTCCTAAACTCTGAAATTTCTCTTCCATTTCCGGGCGAAAGTCTGTCAATTTTTTAGGACAAGTGCGCAATATAGAGTGCTTGGAGCATGCAAAATTTGAAGTTCGTCGAAAAATTTTCGACCTCCAAATTTGCCGACGTTTGGACCACACTTTGACCAAAATCCCGTCCCAAACTGGGCCGTGTCAACGACAGTCCGAAGGACTGAGCATGCGCACGAGTCAGGAGTACACCAAAGAGGTGTGTACAGACAGCCACAGGTTGCGGGAGCATCCAGGAAGCCCCAACCCCTTTTTTTCCTAAACTCTGAAATTTCTCTTCCATTTCCGGGCGAAAGTCTGTCATTTTTTTAGGACAAGTGCGCAATATAGAGTGCTTGGAGCATGCAAAATTTGAAGTTCGTCGGACAATTTTTCGACCTCCAAATTTGCCGACGTTTGGACCACACTTTGACCAAAATCCCGTCCCAAACTGGGCCGTGTCAACGACAGTCCGAAGGACTGAGCATGCGCACGAGTCAGGAGTACACCAAAGAGGTGTGTACAGACAGCCACAGGTTGCGGGAGCATCCAGGAAGCCCCAACCCCTTTTTTTCCTAAACTCTGAAATTTATCTGCCATTTCCGGGCGAAAGTCTGTCAATTTTTTAGGACAAGTGCGCAATATAGAGTGCTTGGAGAATGCAAAATTTGAAGTTCGTCGGAAAATTGTTCGACCTCCAAATTTGCCGACGTTTGGACCACACTTTGACCAAAATCCCGTCCCAAACTGGGCCGTGTCAACGACAGTCCGAAGGACTGAGCATGCGCACGAGTCAGGAGTACACCAAAGAGGTGTGTACAGACAGCCACAGGTTGCGGGAGCATCCAGGAAGCCCCAACCCCTTTTTTTCCTAAACTCTGAAAATTCTCTGCCATTTCCGGGCGAAAGTCTGTCAATTTTTTAGGACAAGTGCGCAATATAGAGTGCTTGGAGCATGCAAAATTTGAAGTTCGTCGGAAAATTTTTCGACCTCCAAATTTGCCGACGTTTGGACCACACTTTGACCAAAATCCCGTCCCAAACTGGGCCGTGTCAACGACAGTCCGAAGGACTGAGCATGCGCACGAGTCAGGAGTACACCAAAGAGGTGTGTACAGACGGCCACAGGTTGCGGGAGCATCCAGGAAGCCCCAACCCCTTTTTTTCCTAAACTCTGAAATTTCTCTGCCATTTCCGGGCGAAAGTCTGTAAATTTTTTAGGACAAGTGCGCAATATAGAGTGCTTGGAGCATGCAAAATTTGAAGTTCGTCGGAAAATTTTTCGACCTCAAAATTTGCCGACGTTTGGACCACACTTTGACCAAAATCCCGTCCAAAACTGGGCCGTGTCAACGACAGTCCGAAGGACTGAGCATGCGCACGAATCAGGAGTACACCAAAGAGGTGTGTACAGACAGCCACAGGTTGCGGGAGCATCCAGGAAGCCCCAACCCCTTTTTTTCTTAAACTCTGAAATTTCTCTGCCATTTCCGGGCAAAAGTCTGTCAATTTTTTAGGACAAGTGCGCAATATAGAGTGCTTGGAGCATGCAAAATTTGAAGTTCGTCGAAAAAATTTTCGACCTCCAAATTTGCCGACGTTTGGACCACACTTTGACCAAAATCCCGTCCCAAACTGGGCCGTGTCAACGACAGTCCGAAGGACTGAGCATGCGCACGAGTCAGGAGTACACCAAAGAGGTGTGTACAGACAGCCACAGGTTGCGGGAGCATCCAGGAAGCCCCAACCCCTTTTTTTCCTAAACTCTGAAATTTGTCTGCCATTTCCGGGAGAAAGTCTGTCAATTTTTTAGGACAAGTGCGCAATATAGAGTGCTTGGAGCATGCAAAATTTGAAGTTCGTCGGAAAATGTTTCGACCTCCAAATTTGCCGACGTTTGGACCACACTTTGACCAAAATCCCGTCCCAAACTGGGCCGTGTCAACGACAGTCCGAAGGACTGAGCATGCGCACGAGTCAGGAGTACACCAAAGAGGTGTGTACAGACAGCCACAGGTTTCGGGAGCATCCAGGAAGCCCCAACCCCTTTTTTTCCTAAACTCTGAAATTTCTCTGCCATTTCCGGGCGAAAGTCTGTCAATTTTTTAGGACAAGTGCGCAATATAGAGTGCTTGGAGCATGCAAAATTTGAAGTTCGTCGGAAAATGTTTCGACCTCCAAATTTGCCGACGTTTGGACCACACTTTGACCAAAATCCCGTCCCAAACTGGGCCGTGTCAACGACAGTCCGAAGGACTGAGCATGCGCACGAGTCAGGAGTACACCAAAGAGGTGTGTACAGACAGCCACAAGTTGCGGGAGCATCCAGGAAGCCCCAACCCCTTTTTTTCCTAAACTCTGAAATTTCTCTGCCATTTCCGGGCGAAAGTCTGTCAATTTTTTAGGACAAGTGCGCAATATAGAGTGCTTGGAGCATGCAAAATTTGAAGTTCGTCGGAAAATGTTTCGACCTCCAAATTTGCCGACGTTTGGACCACACTTTGACCAAAATCCCGTCCCAAACTGGGCCGTGTCAACGACAGTCCGAAGGACTGAGCATGCGCACGAGTCAGGAGTACACCAAAGAGGTGTGTACAGACAGCCACAAGTTGCGGGAGCATCCAGGAAGCCCCAACCCCTTTTTTTCCTAAACTCTGAAATTTCTCTGCCATTTCCGGGCGAAAGTCTGTCAATTGTTTAGGACAAGTGCGCAATATAGAGTGCTTGGAGCATGCAAAATTTGAAGTTCGTCGGACAATTTTTCGACCTCCAAATTTGCCGACGTTTGGACCACACTTTGACCAAATTCCCGTCCCAAACTGGGCCGTATCAACGACAGTCCGAAGGACTGAGCATGCGCACGAGTCAGGAGTACACCAAAGAGGTGTGTACAGACAGCCACAGGTTGCGAGAGCATCCAGGAAGCCCCAACCCCTTTTTTTCCTAAACTCTGAAATTTCTCTTCTATTTCTGAGAGAAAGTCTGTCAATTTTTTAGGACAAGTGCGCAATATAGAGTGCTTGGAGCATGCAAAATTTGAAGTTCGTCGAAAAAATTTTTCGACCTCCAAATTTGCCGACGTTTGGACCACACTTTGACCAAAATCCCGTCCCAAACTGGGCCGTGTCAACGACAGTCCGAAGGACTGAGCATGCGCACGAGTCAGGAGTACACCAAAGAGGTGTGTACAGACAGCCACAGGTTGCGGGAGCATCCAGGAAGCCCCAACCCCTTTTTTTCTAAACTCTGAAATTTCTCTTCCATTTCCGGGCGAAAGTCTGTCAATTTTTTAGGACAAGTGCGCAATATAGAGTGCTTGGAGCATGCAAAATTTGAAGTTCGTCGGAAAATTTTTCGACCTCCAAATTTGCCGACGTTTGGACCAAAGAGGTGTGTACAGACAGCCACAGGTTGCGGGAGCATCCAGGAAGCCCCAACCCCTTTTTTTTCTAAACTCTGAAATTTCTCTTCCATTTCCGGGCGAAAGTCTGTCAATTTTTTAGGAC
Organism: Henricia sp. BOLD:AAB3569; assembly: GCA_037783545.1. Taxonomy (NCBI): domain Eukaryota; kingdom Metazoa; phylum Echinodermata; class Asteroidea; order Spinulosida; family Echinasteridae; genus Henricia; species Henricia sp. BOLD:AAB3569. The sequence goes on along the minus strand of JBBELK010001154.1, from coordinate 26,265 downwards.
AAGTGCGCAATATAGAGTGCTTGGAGCATGCAAAATTTGAAGTTCGTCGAAAAATTTTTCGACCTCCAAATTTGCCGACGTTTGGACCACACTTTGACCAAAATCCCGTCCCAAACTGGGCCGTGTCAACGACAGTCCGAAGGACTGAGCATGCGCACGAGTCAGGAGTACACCAAAGAGGTGTGTACAGACAGCCACAGGTTGCGGGAGCATCCAGGAAGCCCCAACCCCTTTTTTTCTAAACTCTGAAATTTCTCTTCCATTTCCGGGCGAAAGTCTGTCAATTTTTTAGGACAAGTGCGCAATATAGAGTGCTTGGAGCATGCAAAATTTGAAGTTCGTCGGAAAATGTTTCGACCTCCAAATTTGCCGACGTTTGGACACACTTTGACCAAAATCCCGTCCCAAACTGGGCTGTGTCAACGACAGTCCGAAGGACTGAGCATGCGCACGAGTCAGGAGTACACCAAAGAGGTGTGTACAGACAGCCACAGGTTGCGGGAGCATCCAGGAAGCCCCAACCCCTTTTTTCCTAAACTCTGAAATTTCTCTTCCATTTCCGGGCGAAAGTCTGTCAATTTTTTAGGACAAGTGCGCAATATAGAGTGCTTGGAGCATGCAAAATTTGAAGTTCGTCGAAAAATTGTTCGACCTCCAAATTTGCCGACGTTTGGACCACACTTTGACCAAAATCCCGTCCCAAACTGGGCCGTGTCAACGACAGTCCGAAGGACTGAGCATGCGCACGAGTCAGGAGTACACCAAAGAGGTGTGTACAGACAGCCACAGGTTGCGGGAGCATCCAGGAAGCCCCAACCCCTTTTTTTCTAAACTCTGAAATTTCTCTTCCATTTCCGGGCGAAAGTCTGTAAATTTTTTAGGACAAGTGCGCAATATAGAGTGCTTGGAGCATGCAAAATTTGAAGTTCGTCGGAAAATTTTTCGACCTCCAAATTTGCCGACGTTTGGACCACACTTTGACCAAAATCCCGTCCCAAACTGGGCTGTGTCAACGACAGTCCGAAGGACTGAGCATGCGCACGAGTCAGGAGTACACCAAAGAGGTGTGTACAGACAGCCACAGGTTGCGGGAGCATCCAGGAAGCCCCAACCCCTTTTTTTCCTAAACTCTGAAATTTCTCTTCCATTTCCGGGCGAAAGTCTGTCAATTTTTTAGGACAAGTGCGCAATATAGAGTGCTTGGAGCATGCAAAATTTTAAGTTCGTCGGAAAATTTTTCGACCTCCAAATTTGCCGACGTTTGGACCACACTTTGACCAAAATCCCGTCCCAAACTGGGCCGTGTCAACGACAGTCCGAAGGACTGAGCATGCGCACGAGTCAGGAGTACACCAAAGAGGTGTGTACAGACAGCCACAGGTTGCGGGAGCATCCAGGAAGCCCCAACCCCTTTTTTTCCTAAACTCTGAAATTTCTCTGCCATTTCCGGGCGAAAGTCTGTCAATTTTTTAGGACAAGTGCGCAATATAGAGTGCTTGGAGCATGCAAAATTTGAAGTTCGTCGGAAAATTTTTCGACGTCCAAATTTGCCGACGTTTGGACCACACTTTGACCAAAATCCCGTCCCAAACTGGGCCGTGTCAACGACAGTCCGAAGGACTGAGCATGCGCACGAGTCAGGAGTACACCAAAGAGGTGTGTACAGACAGCCACAGGTTGCGGGAGCATCCAGGAAGCCCCAACCCCTTTTTTTTTCTAAACTCTGAAATTTCTCTTCCATTTCCGGGCGAAAGTCTGTCAATTTTTTAGGACAAGTGCGCAATATAGAGTGCTTGGAGCATGCAAAATTTGAAGTTCGTCGGAAAATTTTTCGACCTCCAAATTTGCCGACGTTTGGACCACACTTTGACCAAAATCCCGTCCCAAACTGGGCTGTGTCAACGACAGTCCGAAGGACTGAGCATGCGCACGAGTCAGGAGTACACCAAAGAGGTGTGTACAGACAGCCACAGGTTGCGGGAGCATCCAGGAAGCCCCAACCCCTTTTTTTCCTAAACTCTGAAATTTCTCTTCCATTTCCGGGCGAAAGTCTGTCAATTTTTTAGGACAAGTGCGCAATATAGAGTGCTTGGAGCATGCAAAATTTGAAGTTCGTCGGAAAATTTTTCGACCTCCAAATTTGCCGACGTTTGGACCACACTTTGACCAAAATCCCGTCCCAAACTGGGCCGTGTCAACGACAGTCCGAAGGACTGAGCATGCGCACGAGTCAGGAGTACACCAAAGAGGTGTGTACAGACAGCCACAGGTTGCGGGAGCATCCAGGAAGCCCCAACCCCTTTTTTTCCTAAACTCTGAAATTTCTCTGCCATTTCCGGGCGAAAGTCTGTCAATTTTTTAGGACAAGTGCGCAATATAGAGTGCTTGGAGCATGCAAAATTTGAAGTTCGTCGGAAAATTTTTCGACCTCCAAATTTGCCGACGTTTGGACCACACTTTGACCAAAATCCCGTCCCAAACTGGGCCGTGTCAACGACAGTCCGAAGGACTGAGCATGCGCACGAGTCAGGAGTACACCAAAGAGGTGTGTACAGACAGCCACAGGTTGCGGGAGCATCAAGGAAGCCCCAACCCCCTTTTTTTTCTAAACTCTGAAATTTCTCTTCCATTTCCGGGCGAAAGTCTGTCAATTTTTTAGGACAAGTGCGCAATATAGAGTGCTTGGAGCATGCAAAATTTGAAGTTCGTCGGAAAATTTTTCGACCTCCAAATTTGCCGACGTTTGGACCACACTTTGACCAAAATCCCGTCCCAAACTGGGCTGTGTCAACGACAGTCCGAAGGACTGAGCATGCGCACGAGTCAGGAGTACACCAAAGAGGTGTGTACAGACAGCCACAGGTTGCGGGAGCATCCAGGAAGCCCCAACCCCTTTTTTCCTAAACTCTGAAATTTCTCTTCCATTTCCGGGCGAAAGTCTGTCAATTTTTTAGGACAAGTGCGCAATATAGAGTGCTTGGAGCATGCAAAATTTGAAGTTCGTCGAAAAAATTTTCGACCTCCAAATTTGCCGACGTTTGGACCACACTTTGACCAAAATCCCGTCCCAAACTGGGCCGTGTCAACGACAGTCCGAAGGACTGAGCATGCGCACGAGTCAGGAGTACACCAAAGAGGTGTGTACAGACAGCCACAGGTTGCGGGAGCATCCAGGAAGCCCCAACCCCTTTTTTTCCTAAACTCTGAAATTTCTCTTCCATTTCCGGGCGAAAGTCTGTCAATTTTTTAGGACAAGTGCGCAATATAGAGTGCTTGGAGCATGCAAAATTTGAAGTTCGTCGGACAATTTTTCGACCTCCAAATTTGCCGACGTTTGGACCACACTTTGACCAAAATCCCGTCCCAAACTGGGCCGTGTCAACGACAGTCCGAAGGACTGAGCATGCGCACGAGTCAGGAGTACACCAAAGAGGTGTGTACAGACAGCCACAGGTTGCGGGAGCATCCAGGAAGCCCCAACCCCTTTTTTTCCTAAACTCTGAAATTTATCTGCCATTTCCGGGCGAAAGTCTGTCAATTTTTTAGGACAAGTGCGCAATATAGAGTGCTTGGAGAATGCAAAATTTGAAGTTCGTCGGAAAATTGTTCGACCTCCAAATTTGCCGACGTTTGGACCACACTTTGACCAAAATCCCGTCCCAAACTGGGCCGTGTCAACGACAGTCCGAAGGACTGAGCATGCGCACGAGTCAGGAGTACACCAAAGAGGTGTGTACAGACAGCCACAGGTTGCGGGAGCATCCAGGAAGCCCCAACCCCTTTTTTTCCTAAACTCTGAAAATTCTCTGCCATTTCCGGGCGAAAGTCTGTCAATTTTTTAGGACAAGTGCGCAATATAGAGTGCTTGGAGCATGCAAAATTTGAAGTTCGTCGGAAAATTTTTCGACCTCCAAATTTGCCGACGTTTGGACCACACTTTGACCAAAATCCCGTCCCAAACTGGGCCGTGTCAACGACAGTCCGAAGGACTGAGCATGCGCACGAGTCAGGAGTACACCAAAGAGGTGTGTACAGACGGCCACAGGTTGCGGGAGCATCCAGGAAGCCCCAACCCCTTTTTTTCCTAAACTCTGAAATTTCTCTGCCATTTCCGGGCGAAAGTCTGTAAATTTTTTAGGACAAGTGCGCAATATAGAGTGCTTGGAGCATGCAAAATTTGAAGTTCGTCGAAAAATTTTTCGACCTCAAAATTTGCCGACGTTTGGACCACACTTTGACCAAAATCCCGTCCAAAACTGGGCCGTGTCAACGACAGTCCGAAGGACTGAGCATGCGCACGAATCAGGAGTACACCAAAGAGGTGTGTACAGACAGCCACAGGTTGCGGGAGCATCCAGGAAGCCCCAACCCCTTTTTTTTCCTAAACTCTGAAATTTCTCTGCCATTTCCGGGCAAAAGTCTGTCAATTTTTTAGGACAAGTGCGCAATATAGAGTGCTTGGAGCATGCAAAATTTGAAGTTCGTCGAAAAAATTTTCGACCTCCAAATTTGCCGACGTTTGGACCACACTTTGACCAAAATCCCGTCCCAAACTGGGCCGTGTCAACGACAGTCCGAAGGACTGAGCATGCGCACGAGTCAGGAGTACACCAAAGAGGTGTGTACAGACAGCCACAGGTTGCGGGAGCATCCAGGAAGCCCCAACCCCTTTTTTTCCTAAACTCTGAAGATTCTCTGCCATTTCCGGGCGAAAGTCTGTCAATTTTTTAGGACAAGTGCGCAATATAGAGTGCTTGGAGCATGCAAAATTTGAAGTTCGTCGGACAATTTTTCGACCTCCAAATTTGCCGACGTTTGGACCACACTTTGACCAAAATCCCGTCCCAAACTGGGCCGTGTCAACGACAGTCCGAAGGACTGAGCATGCGCACGAGTCAGGAGTACACCAAAGAGGTGTGTACAGACAGCCACAGGTTGCGGGAGCATCCAGGAAGCCCCAACCCCTTTTTTTCCTAAACTCTGAAATTTGTCTGCCATTTCCGGGAGAAAGTCTGTCAATTTTTTAGGACAAGTGCGCAATATAGAGTGCTTGGAGCATGCAAAATTTGAAGTTCGTCGGAAAATGTTTCGACCTCCAAATTTGCCGACGTTTGGACCACACTTTGACCAAAATCCCGTCCCAAACTGGGCCGTGTCAACGACAGTCCGAAGGACTGAGCATGCGCACGAGTCAGGAGTACACCAAAGAGGTGTGTACAGACAGCCACAGGTTTCGGGAGCATCCAGGAAGCCCCAACCCCTTTTTTTCCTAAACTCTGAAATTTCTCTGCCATTTCCGGGCGAAAGTCTGTAAATTTTTTAGGACAAGTGCGCAATATAGAGTGCTTGGAGCATGCAAAATTTGAAGTTCGTCGAAAAATTTTTCGACCTCAAAATTTGCCGACGTTTGGACCACACTTTGACCAAAATCCCGTCCAAAACTGGGCCGTGTCAACGACAGTCCGAAGGACTGAGCATGCGCACGAATCAGGAGTACACCAAAGAGGTGTGTACAGACAGCCACAGGTTGCGGGAGCATCCAGGAAGCCCCAACCCCTTTTTTTCCTAAACTCTGAAATTTCTCTGCCATTTCCCTGCAAAAGTCTGTCAATTTTTTAGGACAAGTGCGCAATATAGAGTGCTTGGAGCATGCAAAATTTGAAGTTCGTCGAAAAAATTTTCGACCTCCAAATTTGCCGACGTTTGGACCACACTTTGACCAAAATCCCGTCCCAAACTGGGCCGTGTCAACGACAGTCCGAAGGACTGAGCATGCGCACGAGTCAGGAGTACACCAAAGAGGTGTGTACAGACAGCCACAGGTTGCGGGAGCATCCAGGAAGCCCCAACCCCTTTTTTTTCCTAAACTCTGAAGATTCTCTGCCATTTCCGGGCGAAAGTCTGTCAATTTTTTAGGACAAGTGCGCAATATAGAGTGCTTGGAGCATGCAAAATTTGAAGTTCGTCGGACAATTTTTCGACCTCCAAATTTGCCGACGTTTGGACCACACTTTGACCAAAATCCCGTCCCAAACTGGGCCGTGTCAACGACAGTCCGAAGGACTGAGCATGCGCACGAGTCAGGAGTACACCAAAGAGGTGTGTACAGACAGCCACAGGTTGCGGGAGCATCCAGGAAGCCCCAACCCCTTTTTTTCCTAAACTCTGAAATTTGTCTGCCATTTCCGGGAGAAAGTCTGTCAATTTTTTAGGACAAGTGCGCAATATAGAGTGCTTGGAGCATGCAAAATTTGAAGTTCGTCGGAAAATGTTTCGACCTCCAAATTTGCCGACGTTTGGACCACACTTTGACCAAAATCCCGTCCCAAACTGGGCCGTGTCAACGACAGTCCGAAGGACTGAGCATGCGCACGAGTCAGGAGTACACCAAAGAGGTGTGTACAGACAGCCACAGGTTTCGGGAGCATCCAGGAAGCCCCAACCCCTTTTTTTCCTAAACTCTGAAATTTCTCTGCCATTTCCGGGCGAAAGTCTGTCAATTTTTTAGGACAAGTGCGCAATATAGAGTGCTTGGAGCATGCAAAATTTGAAGTTCGTCGGAAAATGTTTCGACCTCCAAATTTGCCGACGTTTGGACCACACTTTGACCAAAATCCCGTCCCAAACTGGGCCGTGTCAACGACAGTCCGAAGGACTGAGCATGCGCACGAGTCAGGAGTACACCAAAGAGGTGTGTACAGACAGCCACAAGTTGCGGGAGCATCCAGGAAGCCCCAACCCCTTTTTTTCCTAAACTCTGAAATTTCTCTGCCATTTCCGGGCGAAAGTCTGTCAATTTTTTAGGACAAGTGCGCAATATAGAGTGCTTGGAGCATGCAAAATTTGAAGTTCGTCGGAAAATGTTTCCGACCTCCCAAATTTGCCGACGTTTGGACCACACTTTGACCAAAATCCCGTCCCAAACTGGGCCGTGTCAACGACAGTCCGAAGGACTGAGCATGCGCACGAGTCAGGAGTACACCAAAGAGGTGTGTACAGACAGCCACAAGTTGCGGGAGCATCCAGGAAGCCCCAACCCCTTTTTTTCCTAAACTCTGAAATTTCTCTGCCATTTCCGGGCGAAAGTCTGTCAATTGTTTAGGACAAGTGCGCAATATAGAGTGCTTGGAGCATGCAAAATTTGAAGTTCGTCGGACAATTTTTCGACCTCCAAATTTGCCGACGTTTGGACCACACTTTGACCAAATTCCCGTCCCAAACTGGGCCGTGTCAACGACAGTCCGAAGGACTGAGCATGCGCACGAGTCAGGAGTACACCAAAGAGGTGTGTACAGACAGCCACAGGTTGCGGGAGCATCCAGGAAGCCCCAACCCCTTTTTTTCCTAAACTCTGAAATTTCTCTGCCATTTCCGGGCGAAAGTCTGTCAATTTTTTAGGACAAGTGCGCAATATAGAGTGCTTGGAGCATGCAAAATTTGAAGTTCGTCGGACAATTTTTCGACCTCCAAATTTGCCGACGTTTGGACCACACTTTGACCAAAATCCCGTCCCAAACTGGGCCGTGTCAACGACAGTCCGAAGGACTGAGCATGCGCAAGAGTTAGGAGTACACCAAAGAGGTGTGTACAGACAGCCACAAGTTGCGGGAGCATCCAGGAAGCCCCAACCCCTTTTTTTCCTAAACTCTGAAATTTCTCTGCCATTTCCGGGCGAAAGTCTGTCAATTGTTTAGGACAAGTGCGCAATATAGAGTGCTTGGAGCATGCAAAATTTGAAGTTCGTCGGAAATTTTTTCGACCTCCAAATTTGCCGACGTTTGGACCACACTTTGACCAAATTCCCGTCCCAAACTGGGGCCGTGTCAACGACAGTTCGAAGGACTGAGCATGCGCACGAGTCAGGAGTACACCAAAGAGGTGTGTACAGACAGCCACAGGTTGCGGGAGCATCCAGGAAGCCCCAACACCTTTTTTTTTCCTAAACTCTGAAATTTCTCTGCCATTTCCGGGCGAAAGTCTGTCAATTGTTTAGGACAAGTGCGCAATATAGAGTGCTTGGAGCATGCAAAATTTGAAGTTCGTCGGGAAAATGTTTCGACCTCCAAATTTGCCGACGTTTGGACCACACTTTGACCCAAAATCCCGTCCCAAACTGGGCCGTGTCAACGACAGTCCGAAGGACTGAGCATGCGCACGAATCAGGAGTACACCAAAGAGGTGTGTACAGACAGCCACAGGTTGCGGGAGCATCCAGGAAGCCCCAACCCCTTTTTTTCCTAAACTCTGAAATTTCTCTGCCATTTCCGGGCAAAAGTCTGTCAATTTTTTAGGACAAGTGCGCAATATAGAGTGCTTGGAGCATGCAAAATTTGAAGTTCGTCGAAAACATTTTCGACCTCCAAATTTGCCGACGTTTGGACCACACTTTGACCAAAATCCCGTCCCCAAACTGGGCCGTGTCAACGACAGTCCGAAGGACTGAGCATGCGCACGAGTCAGGAGTACACCAAAGAGGTGTGTACAGACAGCCACAGGTTGCGGGAGCATCCAGGAAGCCCCAACCCCTTTTTTTCCTAAACTCTGAAATTTCTCTGCCATTTCCGGGCGAAAGTCTGTCAATTTTTTAGGACAAGTGCGCAATATAGAGTGCTTGGAGCATGCAAAATTTGAAGTTCGTCGGACAATTTTTCGACCTCCAAATTTGCCGACGTTTGGACCACACTTTGACCAAAATCCCGTCCCAAACTGGGCCGTGTCAACGACAGTCCGAAGGACTGAGCATGCGCACGAGTCAGGAGTACACCAAAGAGGTGTGTACAGACAGCCACAGGTTGCGGGAGCATCCAGGAAGCCCCAACCCCTTTTTTTCCTAAACTCTGAAATTTGTCTGCCATTTCCGGGCGAAAGTCTGTCAATTTTTTAGGACAAGTGCGCAATATAGAGTGCTTGGAGCATGCAAAATTTGAAGTTCGTCGGAAAATGTTTCGACCTCCAAATTTGCCGACGTTTGGACCACACTTTGACCAAAATCCCGTCCCAAACTGGGCCGTGTCAACGACAGTCCGAAGGACTGAGCATGCGCACGAGTCAGGAGTACACCAAAGAGGTGTGTACAGACAGCCACAGGTTTCGGGAGGCATCCAGGAAGCCCCAACCCCTTTTTTTCCTAAACTCTGAAATTTCTCTGCCATTTCCGGGCGAAAAGTCTGTCAATTTTTTAGGACAAGTGCGCAATATAGAGTGCTTGGAGCATGCAAAATTTGAAGTTCGTCGGAAAATGTTTCGACCTCCAAATTTGCCGACGTTTGGACCACACTTTGACCAAAATCCCGTCCCAAACTGGGCCGTGTCAACGACAGTCCGAAGGACTGAGCATGCGCACGAGTCAGGAGTACACCAAAGAGGTGTGTACAGACAGCCACAAGTTGCGGGAGCATCCAGGAAGCCCCAACCCCTTTTTTTCCTAAACTCTGAAATTTCTCTGCCATTTCCGGGCGAAAGTCTGTCAATTGTTTAGGACAAGTGCGCAATATAGAGTGCTTGGAGCATGCAAAATTTGAAGTTCGTCGGACAATTTTTCGACCTCCAAATTTGCCGACGTTTGGACCACACTTTTGACCAAAATCCCGTCCCAAACTGGGCCGTATCAACGACAGTCCGAAGGACTGAGCATGCGCACGAGTCAGGAGTACACCAAAGAGGTGTGTACAGACAGCCACAGGTTGCGGGAGCATCCAGGAAGCCCCAACCCCTTTTTTTCCTAAACTCTGAAATTTCTCTGCCATTTCCGGGCGAAAGTCTGTAAATTTTTTAGGACAAGTGCGCAATATAGAGTGCTTGGAGCATGCAAAATTTGAAGTTCGTCGGAAAATTTTTCGACCTCAAAATTTGCCGACGTTTGGACCACACTTTGACCAAAATCCCGTCCAAAACTGGGCCGTGTCAACGACAGTCCGAAGGACTGAGCATGCGCACGAATCAGGAGTACACCAAAGAGGGTGTGTACAGACAGCCACAGGTTGCGGGAGCATCCAGGAAGCCCCAACCCCTTTTTTTCCTAAACTCTGAAATTTCTCTGCCATTTCCGGGCAAAAGTCTGTCAATTTTTTAGGACAAGTGCGCAATATAGAGTGCTTGGAGCATGCAAAATTTGAAGTTCGTCGAAAAAATTTTCGACCTCCAAATTTGCCGACGTTTGGACCACACTTTGACCAAAATCCCGTCCCAAACTGGGCCGTGTCAACGACAGTCCGAAGGAACTGAGCATGCGCACGAGTCAGGAGTACACCAAAGAGGTGTGTACAGACAGCCACAGGTTGCGGGAGCATCCAGGAAGCCCCAACCCCTTTTTTTCCTAAACTCTGAAATTTCTCTGCCATTTCCGGGCGAAAGTCTGTCAATTTTTTAGGACAAGTGCGCAATATAGAGTGCTTGGAGCATGCAAAATTTGAAGTTCGTCGGACAATTTTTCGACCTCCAAATTTGCCGACGTTTGGACCACACTTTGACCAAAATCCCGTCCCAAACTGGGCCGTGTCAACGACAGTCCGAAGGACTGAGCATGCGCACGAGTCAGGAGTACACCAAAGAGGTGTGTACAGACAGCCACAGGTTGCGGGAGCATCCAGGAAGCCCCAACCCCTTTTTTTCCTAAACTCTGAAATTTGTCTGCCATTTCCGGGCGAAAGTCTGTCAATTTTTTAGGACAAGTGCGCAATATAGAGTGCTTGGAGCATGCAAAATTTGAAGTTCGTCGGAAAATGTTTCGACCTCCAAATTTGCCGACGTTTGGACCACACTTTGACCAAAATCCCGTCCCAAACTGGGCCGTGTCAACGACAGTCCGAAGGACTGAGCATGCGCACGAGTCAGGAGTACACCAAAGAGGTGTGTACAGACAGCCACAGGTTGCGGGAGCATCCAGGAAGCCCCAACCCCTTTTTTTCCTAAACTCTGAAATTTCTCTTCCATTTCGGGCGAAAGTCTGTCAATTTTTTAGGACAAGTGCGCAATTATAGAGTGCTTGGAGCATGCAAAATTTGAAGCTCGTCGGAAAAATTTTCGACCTCCAAATTTGCCGACGTTTGGACCACACTTTGACCAAAATCCCGTCCCAAACTGGGCCGTGTCAACGACAGTCCGAAGGACTGAGCATGCGCACGAGTCAGGAGTACACCAAAGAGGTGTGTACAGACAGCCACAGGTTGCGGGAGCATCCAGGAAGCCCCAACCCCTTTTTTTCCTAAACTCTGAAATTTCTCTGCATTTCCGGGCGAAAGTCTGTCAATTTTTTTAGGACAAGTGCGCAATATAGAGTGCTTGGAGCATGCAAAATTTGAAGTTCGTCGGAAAATGTTTCGACCTCCAAATTTGCCGACGTTTGGACCACACTTTGACCAAAATCCCGTCCCAAACTGGGCCGTGTCAACGACACTCCGAAGGACTGAGCATGCGCACGAGTCAGGAGTACACCAAAGAGGTGTGTACAGACAGCCACAGGTTGCGGGAGCATCCAGGAAGCCCCCAACCCCTTTTTTTCCTAAACTCTGAAATTTCTCTTCCATTTCCGGGCGAAAGTCTGTCAATTTTTTAGGACAAGTGCGCAATATAGAGTGCTTGGAGCATGCAAAATTTGAAGCTCGTCGGAAAATTTTTCGACCTCCAAATTTGCCGACGTTTGGACACACTTTGACCAAAATCCCGTCCCAAACTGGGCCGTGTCAACGACAGTCCGAAGAACTGAGCATGCGCACGAGTCAGGAGTACACCAAAGAGGTGTGTACAGACAGCCACAGGTTGCGGGAGCATCCAGGAAGCCCCAACACCTTTTTTTTCCTAAACTCTGAAATTTCTCTGCCATTTCCGGGCGAAAGTCTGTCAATTTTTCTGGACAAGTGCGCAATATAGAGTGCTTGGAGCATGCAAAATTTAAAGTTCGTCGGACAATTTTTCGACCTCCAAATTTGCCGACGTTTGGACCACACTTTGACCAAAATCCCGTCCCAAACTGGGCCATGTCAACGACAGTCCGAAGGACTGAGCATGCGCACAAGTCAGGAGTACACCAAAGAGGTGTGTACAGACAGCCACAGGTTGCGGGAGCATCCAGGAAGCCCCAACCCCTTTTTTTCCTAAACTCTGAAATTTCTCTGCCATTTCCGGGCGAAAGTCTGTCAATTTTTTAGGACAAAGTGCGCAATATAGAGTGCTTGGAGCATGCAAAATTTGAAGTTCGTCGGACAATTTTTCGACCTCCAATTTGCCGACGTTTGGACCACACTTTGACCAAAATCCCGTCCCAAACTGGGCCATGTCAACGACAGTCCGAAGGACTGAGCATGCGCACAAGTCAGGAGTACACCAAAGAGGTTGTGTACAGACAGCCACAGGTTGCGGGAGCATCCAGGAAGCCCAACCCCCCTTTTTTTCCTAAACTCTGAAATTTCTCTGCTATTTCCGGGCGAAAGTCTGTCAATTTTTTAGGACAAGTGCGCAATATAGATGTGCTTGGAGCATGCAAAATTTGAAGTTCGTCGGACAATTTTTCGACCTCCAAATTTGCCGACGTTTGGACCACACTTTGACCAAAATCCCGTCCCAACTGGGCCGTGTCAACGACAGTTCGAAGGACTGAGCATGCGCACGAGTCAGGAGTACACCAAAGAGGTGTGTACAGACAGCCACAGGTTGCGGGAGCATCCAGGAAGCCCCAACCCCTTTTTTTCCTAAACTCTGAAATTTCTCTGCCATTTCCTGGCGAAAGTCTGTCAATTTTTTAGGACAAGTGCGCAATATAGAGTGCTTGGAGCATGCAAAATTTGAAGTTCGTCGGAAAATTTTTCGACCTCCAAATTGCCGACGTTTGGACCACACTTTGACCAAAATCCCGTCCCAAACTGGGCCGTGTCAACGACAGTCCGAAGGACTGAGCATGCGCACGAGTCAGGAGTACACCAAAGAGGTGTGTACAGACAGCCCACAGGTTGCGGGAGCATCCAGGAAGCCCCAACCCCTTTTTTTCCTAAACTCTGAAATTTCTCTGCCATTTCCGGGCGAAAGTCTGTCAATTTTTTAGGACAAGTGCGCAATATAGAGTGCTTGGAGCATGCAAAATTTGAAGTTCGTCGGACAATTTTTCGACCTCCAAATTTGCCGACGTTTGGACCACACTTTGACCAAAATCCCGTCCTAAACTGGGCCGTGTCAACGACAGTTCGAAGGACTGAGCATGCGCACGAGTCAGGAGTACACCAAAGAGGTGTGTACAGACAGCCACAGGTTGCGGAGCATCCAGGAAGCCCCAACCACTTTTTTTCCTAAACTCTGAAATTTCCTTGCCATTTTAGGGCGAAAGTCTGTCAATTTTTAGGACAAGTGCGCAATATAGAGTGCTTGGAGCATGCAAAATTTAAAGTTCGTCGGACAATTTTTCGACCTCCAAATTTGCCGACGTTTGGACCACACTTTGACCAAAATCCTGTCCAAACTGGGCCATGTCAACGACAGTCCGAAGGACTGAGCATGCGCACAAGTCAGGAGTACACCAAAGAGGTGTGTACAGACAGCCACAGGTTGCGGGAGCATCCAGGAAGCCCCAACCCTTTTTTTCCTAAACTCTGAAATTTCTCTGCCATTTCCGGGCGAAAGTCTGTCAATTTTTTAGGACAAGTGCGCAATATAGAGTGCTTGGAGCATGCAAATTTGAAGTTCGTCGGACAATTTTTCGACCTCCAAATTTGCCGACGTTTGGACCACACTTTGACCAAAATCCCGTCCCAAACTGGGCCATGTCAACGACAGTCCGAAGGACTGAGCATGCGCACAAGTCAGGAGTACACCAAAGAGGTGTGTACAGACAGCCACAGGTTGCGGGGAGCATCCAGGAAGCCCCAACCCCCTTTTTTTTCCTAAACTCTGAAATTTCTCTGCATTTTCCGGGCGAAAGTCTGTCAATTTTTTAGGACAAGTGCGCAATATAGAGTGCTTGGAGCATGCAAAATTTGAAGTTCGTCGGACAATTTTTCGACCTCCAAATTTGCCGACGTTTGGACCACACTTTGACCAAAATCCCGTCCCAAACTGGGCCGTGTCAACGACAGTTCGAAGGACTGAGCATGCGCACGAGTCAGGAGTACACCAAAGAGGTGTGTACAGACAGCCACAGGTTGCGGGAGCATCCAGGAAGCCCCAACCCCTTTTTTTCCTAAACTCTGAAATTTCTCTGCCATTTCCTGGCGAAAGTCTGTCAATTTTTTAGGACAAGTGCGCAATATAGAGTGCTTGGAGCATGCAAAATTTGAAGTTCGTCGGAAAATTTTCCGACTCCAAATTTGCCGACGTTTGGACCACACTTTGACCAAAATCCCGTCACAAACTGGGCCGTGTCAACGACAGTCCGAAGGACTGAGCATGCGCACGAGTCAGGAGTACACCAAAGAGGTGTGTACAGACAGCCACAGGTTGCGGGAGCATCCAGGAAGCCCCAACCCCTTTTTTTCCTAAACTCTGAAATTTCTCTGCCATTTCCGGGCGAAAGTCTGTCAATTTTTTAGGACAAGTGCGCAATATAGAGTGCTTGGAGCATGCAAAATTTGAAGTTCGTCGGACAATTTTTCGACCTCCAAATTTGCCGACGTTTGGACCACACTTTGACCAAAATCCCGTCCTAAACTGGGCCGTGTCAACGACAGTTCGAAGGACTGAGCATGCGCACGAGTCAGGAGTACACCAAAGAGGTGTGTACAGACAGCCACAGGTTGCGGGAGCATCCAGGAAGCCCCAACCACTTTTTTTCCTAAACTCTGAAATTTCCTTGCCATTTTAGGGCGAAAGTCTGTCAATTTTTTAGGACAAGTGCGCAATATAGAGTACTTGGAGCATGCAAAATTTAAAGTTCGTCGGACAATTTTTCGACCTCCAAATTTTCCGACGTTTCGACCACACTTTGACCAAAATCCCGTCCCAAACTGGGCCGTGTCAACGACAGTCCGAAGGACTGAGCATGCGCACGAGTCAGGAGTACACCAAAGAGGTGTGTACAGGACAGCCACAGGTTGCGGGAGCATCCAGGAAGCCCCAACCCCTTTTTTTTCCTAAACTCTGAAATTTCTCTGCCATTTCCGGGCGAAAGTCTGTCAATTTTGTAGGACAAGTGCGCAATATAGAGTGCTTGGAGCATGCAAAATTTAAAGTTCGTCGGACAATTTTTCGACCTCCAAATTTGCCGGACGTTTGGACCACACTTTGACCAAAATCCCGTCCCAAACTGGGCCGTGTCAACGACAGTCCGAAGGACTGAGCATGCGCACGAGTCAGGAGTACACCAAAGAGGTGTGTACAGACAGCCACAGGTTGCGGGAGCATCCAGGAAGCCCCAACCCCTTTTTTTCCCAAACTCTGAAATTTCTCTGCCATTTCCAGGCAAAAGTCTGTCAATTTTTTAGGACAAGTGCGCAATATAGAGTGCTTGGAGCATGCAAAATTTGAAGTTCGTCGGAAAATTTTTCGACCTCCAAATTTGCCGACGTTTGGACCACACTTTGACCAAAATCCCGTCCCAAACTGGGCCGTGTCAACGACAGTCCGAAGGACTGAGCATGCGCACGAGTCAGGAGTACACCAAAGAGGTGTGTACAGACAGCCACAGGTTGCGGGAGCATCCAGGAAGCCCCAACCCCTTTTTTTCCTAAACTCTGAAATTTCTCTGCCATTTCCGGCGAAAGTCTGTCAATTTTTTAGGACAAGTGCGCAATATAGAGTGCTTGGAGCATGCAAAATCTGAAGTTCGTCGGACAATTTTTCGACCTCCAAATTTGCCGACGTTTGGACCACACTTTGACCAAAATCCCGTCCTAAACTGGGCCGTGTCAACGACAGTTCGAAGGACTGAGCATGCGCACGAGTCAGGAGTACACCAAAGAGGTGTGTACAGACAGCCACAGGTTGCGGGAGCATCCAGGAAGCCCCAACCACTTTTTTTCCTAAACTCTGAAATTTCTCTGCCATTTCAGGGCGAAAGTCTGTCAATTTTTTAGGACAAGTGCGCAATATAGAGTACTTGGAGCATGCAAAATTTAAAGTTCGTCGGACAATTTTTCGACCTCCAATTTTCCGACGTTTCGACCACACTTTGACCAAAATCCCGTCCCAAACTGGGCCGTGTCAACGACAGTCCGAAGGACTGAGCATGCGCACGAGTCAGGAGTACACCAAAGAGGTGTGTACAGACAGCCACAGGTTGCGGGAGCATCCAGGAAGCCCCAACCCCTTTTTTTCCTAAACTCTGAAATTTCTCTGCCATTTCCGGCGAAAGTCTGTCAATTTTGTAGGACAAGTGCGCAATATAGAGTGCTTGGAGCATGCAAAATTTAAAGTTCGTCGGACAATTTTTCGACCTCCAAATTTGCCGACGTTTGGACCACACTTTGACCAAAATCCCGTCCCAAACTGGGCCGTGTCAACGACAGTCCGAAGGACTGAGCATGCGCACGAGTCAGGAGTACACCAAAGAGGTGTGTACAGACAGCCACAGGTTGCGGGAGCATCCAGGAAGCCCCAACCCCTTTTTTCCCAAACTCTGAAATTTCTCTGCCATTTCCAGGCAAAAGTCTGTCAATTTTTTAGGACAAGTGCGCAATATAGAGTGCTTGGAGCATGCAAAATTTGAAGTTCGTCGGAAAATTTTCGACCTCCAAATTTGCCGACGTTTGGACCACACTTTGACCAAAATCCCGTCCCAAACTGGGCCGTGTCAACGACAGTCCGAAGGACTGAGCATGCGCACGAGTCAGGAGTACACCAAAGAGGTGTGTACAGACAGCCACAGGTTGCGGGAGCATCCAGGAAGCCCCAACCCCTTTTTTTCCTAAAACTCTGAAATTTCTCTGCCATTTCAGGGCGAAAGTCTGTCAATTTTTTAGGACAAGTGCGCAATATAGAGTACTTGGAGCATGCAAAATTTAAAGTTCGTCGGACAATTTTTCGACCTCCAAATTTTCCGACGTTTCGACCACACTTTGACCAAAATCCCGTCCCAAACTGGGCCGTGTCAACGACAGTCCGAAGGACTGAGCATGCGCACGAGTCAGGAGTACACCAAAGAGGTGTGTACAGACAGCCACAGGTTGCGGGAGCATCCAGGAAGCCCCAACCCCTTTTTTTCCTAAACTCTGAAATTTCTCTGCAATTTCCGGCGAAAGTCTGTCAATTTTTTTAGGACAAGTGCGCAATATAGAGTCTTTGGAGCATGCAAAATTTGAAGTTCGTCGGAACATTTTTCGACCTCCAAATTTGCCGACGTTTGGACCACACTTTGACCAAAAATCCCGTCCCAAACTGGGCCGTGTCAACGACAGTCCGAAGGACTGAGCATGCGCACGAGTCAGGAGTACACCAAAGAGGTGTGTACAGACAGCCACAGGTTGCGGGTGAGCAACCAGGAAGAGCCAACCCCTTTTTTTTCTAAACTCTGAAAATTTCTCTGCCATTTCCCGGCGAAAGTCTGTCAATTTTTTAGGACAAGTGCGCAATATAGAGTCTTTGGAGCATGCAAAATTTGAAGTTCGTCGGAACATTTTTCGACCTCCAAATTGCCGACGTTTGGACCACACTTTGACCAAAATCCCGTCCCAAACTGGGCCGTGTCAACGACAGTCCGAAGGACTGAGCATGCGCACGAGTCAGGAGTACACCAAGAGGTGTGTACAGACAGCCACAGGTTGCGGAGCAACCAGGAGCGCCAACCCCTTTTTTTTCTAAACTCTGAAATTTCTCTGCATTTCCCGGCGAAAGTCTGTCAATTTTTTAGGACAAGTGCGCAATATAGAGTCTTTGGAGCATGCAAAATTTGAAGTTCGTCGGAACATTTTTCGACCTCCAAATTTGCCGACGTTTGGACCACACTTTGACCAAAAATCCCGTCCCAAACTGGGCCGTGTCAACGATAGTCCGAAGGACTGAGCATGCGCACGAGTCAGGAGTACACCAAAGAGGTGTGTACAGACAGCCACAGGTTGCGGGAGCAACCAGGAAGAGCCAACCCCTTTTTTTTTCTAAACTCTGAAATTTCTCTGCCATTTCCCGGCGAAAGTCTGTCAATTTTTTAGGACAAGTGCGCAATATAGAGTCTTTGGAGCATGCAAAATTTGAAGTTCGTCGGAACATTTTTCGACCTCCAAATTTGCCGACGTTTGGACCACACTTTGACCAAAATCCCGTCCCAAACTGGGCCGTGTCAACGACAGTCCAAAGGACTGAGCATGCGCACGAGTCAGGAGTACACCAAAGAGGTGTGTACAGACAGCCACAGGTTGCGGAGCAACCAGGGAGCGCCAACCCCTTTTTTTTCTAAACTCTGAAATTTCTCTGCCATTTCCCGGCGAAAGTCTGTCAATTTTTTAGGACAAGTGCACAATATAGAGTCTTTGGAGCATGCAAAATTTGAAGTTCGTCGGAAAATTTTTCGACCTCCAAATTTGCCGACGTTTGGACCACACTTTGACCAAAATCCCGTCCCAAACTGGGCCGTGTCAACGACAGTCCGAAGGACTGAGCATGCGCACGAGTCAGGAGTACACCAAAGAGGTGTGTACAGACAGCCACAGGTTGCGGGAGCATCCAGGAAGCGCCAACCCCTTTTGTTTCTAAACTCTGAAATTTCTCTGCCATTTCCCGGCGAAAGTCTGTCAATTTTTTAGGACAAGTGCGCAATATAGAGTCTTTGGAGCATGCAAAATTTGAAGTTCGTCGGAACATTTTTCGACCTCCAAATTTGCCGACGTTTGGACCACACTTTGACCAAAATCCCGTCCCAAACTGGGCCGTGTCAACGACAGTCCGAAGGACTGAGCATGCGCACGAGTCAGGAGTACACCAAAGAGGTGTGTACAGACAGCCACAGGTTGCGGGAGCATCCAGGAAGCGCCAACCCCTTTTTTTTCTAAACTCTGAAATTTCTCTGCCATTTCCAGGCGAAAGTCTGTCAATTTTTTAGGACAAGTGCGCAATATAGAGTCTTTAGAGCATGCAAAATTTGAAGTTCGTCGGAACATTTTTCGACCTCCAAATTTGCCGACGTTTGGACCACACTTTGATCAAAATCCCGTCCCAAACTGGGCCGTGTCAACGACAGTCCGAAGGACTGAGCATGCGCACGAGTCAGGAGTACACCAAAGAGGTGTGTACAGACAGCCACAGGTTGCGGGAGCATCCAGGAAGCGCCAACCCCTTTTTTTTTCTAAACTCTGAAATTTCTCTGCCATTTCCCGGCGAAAGTCTGTCAATTTTTTAGGACAAGTGCGCAATATAGAGTCTTTGGAGCATGCAAAATTTGAAGTTCGTCGGAACATTTTTCGACCTCCAAATTTGCCGACGTTTGGACCACACTTTGACCAAAATCCCGTCCAAACTGGGCCGTGTCAACGACAGTCCGAAGGACTGACCATGCGCACGAGTCAGGAGTACACCAAAGAGGTGTGTACAGACAGCCACAGGTTGCGGAGCAACCAGGAAGCGCCAACCCCTTTTTGTTCTAAACTCTGAAATTTCTCTGCCATTTCCGGCGAAAGTCTGTCAATTTTTAGGACAAGTGCGCAATATAGAGTCTTTGGAGCATGCAAAATTTGAAGTTCGTCAGAACATTTTTCGACCTCCAAATTTGCCGACGTTTAGACCACACTTTGACCAAAATCCCGTCCCAAACTGGGCCGTGTCAACGACAGTCCGAAGGACTGAGCATGCGCACGAGTCAGGAGTACACCAAAGAGGTGTGTACAGACAGCCACAGGTTGCGGAGCAACCAGGAAGCGCCAACCCCTTTTTTTTCTAAACTCTGAAATTTCTCTGCCATTTCCCGGCGAAAGTCTGTCAATTTTTTAGGACAAGTGCGCAATATAGAGTCTTTGGAGCATGCAAAATTTGAAGTTCGTCGGAACATTTTTCGACCTCCAAATTTGCCGACGTTTGGACCACACTTTGACCAAAATCCCGTCCCAAACTGGGCCGTGTCAACGACAGTCCGAAGGACTGAGCATGCGCACGAGTCAGGAGTACACCAAAGAGGTGTGTACAGACAGCCACAGGTTGCGGGAGCAACCAGGAAGCGCCAACCCCTTTTTTTTTCTAAACTCTGAAATTTCTCTGCCATTTCCCGGCGAAAGTCTGTCAATTCTTTAGGACAAGTGCGCAATATAGAGTCTTTGGAGCATGCAAAATTTGAAGTTCGTCGGAACATTTTTCGACCTCCAAATTTGCCGACGTTTGGACCACACTTTGACCAAAATCCCGTCCCAAACTGGGCCGTGTCAACGACAGTCCGAAGGACTGAGCATGCGCACGAGTCAGGAGTACACCAAAGAGGTGTGTACAGACAGCCACAGGTTGCGGGAGCAACCAGGAAGCGCCAACCCCTTTTTGTTCTAAACTCTGAAATTTCTCTGCCATTTCCCGGCGAAAGTCTGTCAATTTTTTAGGACAAGTGCGCAATATAGAGTCTTTGGAGCATGCAAAATTTGAAGTTCGTCAGAACATTTTTCGACCTCCAAATTTGCCGACGTTTAGACCACACTTTGACCAAAATCCGTCCCAAACTGGGCCGTGTCAACGACAGTCCGAAGGACTGAGCATGCGCACGAGTCAGGAGTACACCAAAGAGGTGTGTACAGACAGCCACAGGTTGCGGGAGCAACCAGGAAGCGCCAACCCCTTTTTTTTCTAAACTCTGAAATTTCTCTGCCATTTCCGGCGAAAGTCTGTCAATTTTTTAGGACAATGTGCGCAATATAGAGTCTTTGGAGCATGCAAAATTTGAAGTTCGTCGGAACATTTTTCGACCTCCAAATTTGCCGACGTTTGGACCACACTTTGACCAAAATCCCGTCCAAACTGGGCCGTGTCAACGACAGTCCGAAGGACTGAGCATGCGCACGAGTCAGGAGTACACTAAAGAGGTGTGTACAGACAGCCACAGGTTGCGGGAGCAACCAGGAAGCGCAACCCCTTTTTTTTCTAAACTCTGAAATTTCTCTGCCATTTCCCGGCGAAAGTCTGTCAATTTTTTAGGACAAGTGCGCAATATAGAGTCTTTGGAGCATGCAAAATTTGAAGTTCGTCGGAACATTTTTCGACCTCCAAATTTGCCGACGTTTGGACCACACTTTGACCAAAAATCCCGTCCCAAACTGGGCCGTGTCAACGACAGTCCGAAGGACTGAGCATGCGCACGAGTCAGGAGTACACCAAAGAGGTGTGTACAGACAGCCACAGGTTGCGGGAGCAACCAGGAAGAGCCAACCCCTTTTTTTTCTAAACTCTGAAATTTCTCTGCCATTTCCCGGCGAAAGTCTGTCAATTTTTTAGGACAAGTGCGCAATATAGAGTCTTTGGAGCATGCAAAATTTGAAGTTCGTCGGAACATTTTTCGACCTCCAAATTTGCCGACGTTTGGACCACACTTTGACCAAAATCCCGTCCCAAACTGGGCGTGTCAACGACAGTCCGAAGGACTGAGCATGCGCACGAGTCAGGAGTACACCAAAGAGGTGTGTACAGACAGCCACAGGTTGCGGGAGCAACCAGGGAGCGCCAACCCCTTTATTTTCTAAACTCTGAAATTTCTCTGCCATTTCCCGGCGAAAGTCTGTCAATTTTTTAGGACAAGTGCGCAATATAGAGTCTTTGGAGCATGCAAAATTTGAAGTTCGTCGGAACATTTTTCGACCTCCAAATTTGCCGACGTTTGGACCACACTTTGACCAAAATCCCGTCCCAAACTGGGCCGTGTCAACGACAGTCCGAAGGACTGAGCATGCGCACGAGTCAGGAGTACACCAAAGAGGTGTGTACAGACAGCCACAGGTTGCGGGAGCAACCAGGAAGAGCCAACCCCTTTTTTTTCTAAACTCTGAAATTTCTCTGCCATTTCCCGGCGAAAGTCTGTCAATTTTTTAGGACAAGTGCGCAATATAGAGTCTTTGGAGCATGCAAAATTTGAAGTTCGTCGGAACATTTTTCGACCTCAAATTTGCCGACGTTTGGACCACACTTTGACCAAAATCCCGTCCCAAACTGGGCCGTGTCAACGACAGTCCGAAGGACTGAGCATGCGCACGAGTCAGGAGTACACCAAAGAGGTGTGTACAGACAGCCACAGGTTGCGGGAGCAACCAGGGAGCGCCAACCCCTTTTTTTTTCTAAACTCTGAAATTTCTCTGCCATTTCCCGGCGAAAGTCTGTCAATTTTTTAGGACAAGTGCGCAATATAGAGTCTTTGGAGCATGCAAAATTTGAAGTTCGTCGGAACATTTTTCGACCTCCAAATTTGCCGACGTTTGGACCACACTTTGACCAAAATCCCGTCCCAAACTGGGCCGTGTCAACGACAGTCCGAAGGACTGAGCATGCGCACGAGTCAGGAGTACACCAAAGAGGTGTGTACAGACAGCCACAGGTTGCGGGAGCATCCAGGGAAGCGCCAACCCCCTTTTGTTTCTAAACTCTGAAATTTCTCTGCCATTTCCCGGCGAAAGTCTGTCAATTTTTTAGGACAAGTGCGCAATATAGAGTCTTTGGAGCATGCAAAATTTGAAGTTCGTCGGAACATTTTTCGACCTCCAAATTTGCCGACGTTTGGACCACACTTTGACCAAAATCCCGTCCCAAACTGGGCCGTGTCAACGACAGTCCGAAGGACTGAGCATGCGCACGAGTCAGGAGTACACCAAAGAGGTGTGTACAGACAGCCACAGGTTGCGGGAGCATCCAGGAAGCGCCAACCCTTTTTTTTCTAAACTCTGAAATTTCTCTGCCATTTCCAGGCGAAAGTCTGTCAATTTTTAGGACAAGTGCGCAATATAGAGTCTTTAGAGCATGCAAAATTTGAAGTTCGTCGGAACATTTTTCGACCTCCAAATTTGCCGACGTTTGGACCACACTTTGATCAAAATCCCGTCCCAAACTGGGCCGTGTCAACGACAGTCCGAAGGACTGAGCATGCGCACGAGTCAGGAGTACACCAAAGAGGTGTGTACAGACAGCCACAGGTTGCGGGAGCATCCAGGAAGCGCCAACCCCTTTTTTTTCTAAACTCTGAAATTTCTCTGCCATTTCAGGCGAAAGTCTGTCAATTTTTTAGGACAAGTGCGCAATATAGAGTCTTTGGAGCATGCAAAATTTGAAGTTCGTCGGAACATTTTTCGACCTCCAAATTTGCCGACGTTTGGACCACACTTTGACCAAAATCCCGTCCCAAACTGGGCCGTGTCAACGACAGTCCGAAGGACTGACCATGCGCACGAGTCAGGAGTACACCAAAGAGGTGTGTACAGACAGCCACAGGTTGCAGGGAGCAACCAGGAAGCGCCAACCCTTTTTGTTCTAAACTCTGAAATTTCTCTGCCATTTCCCGGCGAAAGTCTGTCAATTTTTTAGGACAAGTGCGCAATATAGAGTCTTTGGAGCATGCAAAATTTGAAGTTCGTCAGAACATTTTTCGACCTCCAAATTTGCCGACGTTTAGACCACACTTTGACCAAAATCCCGTCCCAAACTGGGCCGTGTCAACGACAGTCCGAAGGACTGAGCATGCGCACGAGTCAGGAGTACACCAAAGAGGTGTGTACAGACAGCCACAGGTTGCGGGAGCAACCAGGAAGCGCCAACCCCTTTTTTTTCTAAACTCTGAAATTTCTCTGCCATTTCCCGGCGAAAGTCTGTCAATTTTTTAGGACAAGTGCGCAATATAGAGTCTTTGGAGCATGCAAAATTTGAAGTTCGTCGGAACATTTTCGACCTCCAAATTTGCCGACGTTTGGACCACACTTTGACCAAAATCCCGTCCCAAACTGGGCCGTGTCAACGACAGTCCGAAGGACTGAGCATGCGCACGAGTCAGGAGTACACCAAAGAGGTGTGTACAGACAGCCACAGGTTGCGGGAGCAACCAGGAAGCGCCAACCCCTTTTTTTTCTAAACTCTGAAATTTCTCTGCCATTTCCCGGCGAAAGTCTGTCAATTTTTTAGGACAAGTGCGCAATATAGAGTCTTTGAGCATGCAAAATTTGAAGTTCGTCGGAACATTTTCGACCTCCAATTTGCCGACGTTTTGGACCACACTTTGACCAAAATCCCGGTCCCAAAACTGGGGCGGTGTCAACGACAGTCCGAAGGACTGAGCATGCGCACGAGTCAGGAGTACACCAAAGAGGTGTGTACAGACAGCCACAGGTTGCGGGAGCAACCAGGAAGCGCCAACCCCTTTTTGTTCTAAACTCTGAAATTTCTCTGCCATTTCCCGGCGAAAGTCTGTCAATTTTTTAGGACAAGTGCGCAATATAGAGTCTTTGGAGCATGCAAAATTTGAAGTTCGTCAGAACATTTTTCGACCTCCAAATTTGCCGACGTTTTAGACCACACTTTGACCAAAATCCCGTCCCAAACTGGGCCGTGTCAACGACAGTCCGAAGGACTGAGCATGCGCACGAGTCAGGAGTACACCAAAGAGGTGTGTACAGACAGCCACAGGTTGCGGGAGCAACCAGGAAGCGCCAACCCCTTTTTTTTCTAAACTCTGAAATTTCTCTGCCATTTCCCGGCGAAAGTCTGTCAATTTTTTAGGACAAGTGCGCAATATAGAGTCTTTGGAGCATGCAAAAATTTGAAGTTCGTCGGAACATTTTTTCGACCTCCAAATTTGCTGACGTTTGGACCACACTTTGACCAAAATCCCGTCCCAAACTGGGCCGTGTCAACGACAGTCCGAAGGACTGAGCATGCGCACGAGTCAGGAGTACACCAAAGAGGTGTGTACAGACAGCCACAGGTTGCGGGAGCAACCAGGAAGCGCCAACCCCTTTTTTTCTAAACTCTGAAATTTCTCTGCCATTTCCGGCGAAAGTCTGTCAATTCTTTAGGACAAGTGCGCAATATAGAGTCTTTGGAGCATGCAAAATTTGAAGTTCGTCGGAACATTTTCGACCTCCAAATTTGCCGACGTTTGGACCACACTTTGACCAAAATCCCGTCCCAAACTGGGCCGTGTCAACGACAGTCCGAAGGACTGAGCATGCGCACGAGTCAGGAGTACACCAAAGAGGTGTGTACAGACAGCCACAGGTTGCGGGAGCAACCAGGGAGCGCCAACCCCTTTTTTTCTAACTCTGAAATTTCTCTGCCATTTCCCGGCGAAAGTCTGTCAATTTTTTAGGACAAGTGCGCAATATAAGAGTCTTTGGAGCATGCAAAATTTGAAGTTCGTCGGAACATTTTTCGACCTCCAAATTTGCCGACGTTTGGACCACACTTTGACCAAAATCCCGTCCCAAACTGGGCCGTGTCAACGACAGTCCGAAGGACTGAGCATGCGCACGAGTCAGGAGTACACCAAAGAGGTGTGTACAGACAGCCACAGGTTGCGGAGCATCCAGGAAGCGCCAACCCCTTTTTTTTCTAAACTCTGAAATTTCTCTGCCATTTCCCGGCGAAAGTCTGTCAATTTTTTAGGACAAGTGCGCAATATAGAGTCTTTGGAGCATGCAAAATTTGAAGTTCGTCGGAACATTTTTCGACCTCCAAATTTGCCGACGTTTGGACCACACTTTGACCAAAATCCGTCCAAACTGGGCCGTGTCAACGACAGTCCGAAGGACTGACCATGCGCACGAGTCAGGAGTTACACCAAAGAGGTTGTGTACAGACAGCCACAGGTTGCGGGAGCAACCAGGAAGCGCCAACCCCTTTTTGTTCTAAACTCTGAAATTTCTCTGCCATTTCCCGGCGAAAGTCTGTCAATTTTTTAGGACAAGTGCGCAATATAGAGTCTTTGGAGCATGCAAAATTTGAAGTTCGTCAGAACATTTTCGACCTCCAAATTTGCCGACGTTTAGACCACACTTTGACCAAAATCCCGTCCCAAACTGGGCCGTGTCAACGACAGTCCGAAGGACTGAGCATGCGCACGAGTCAGGAGTACACCAAAGAGGTGTGTACAGACAGCCACAGGTTTGCGGGAGCAACCAGGAAGCGCAACCCCTTTTTTTTCTAAACTCTGAAATTTCTCTGCCATTTCCCGGCGAAAGTCTGTCAATTTTTTAGGACAAGTGCGCAATATAGAGTCTTTGGAGCATGCAAAATTTGAAGTTCGTCGGAACATTTTTCGACCTCCAAATTTGCCGACGTTTGGACCACACTTTGACCAAAATCCCGTCCCAAACTGGGCCGTGTCAACGACAGTCCGAAGGACTGAGCATGCGCACGAGTCAGGAGTACACCAAAGAGGTGGTGTACAGACAGCCACAGGTTGCGGGAGCATCC
>JBBELK010001153.1:0-74435 GCA_037783545.1 Henricia sp. BOLD:AAB3569 | reverse complement strand
AAAATTTTTGTTTAAATCCGTTGAAAAATGATAAAGTTATTTAAGATCAAAAGTAGGACATGTTTTTTTTGACACGTAGTAGTATGTGCACTGCAATTTTGTCCAAAAATGTATTAGGCAAAGAATGGCGTTTTTTGCATAAAAAATAAAACTTGCCACTAGGAATGCATGAAGGGGTTGTACACAGAAATACCATTCTCCGCCCAGTTTCCTGGGTATACTTCTCTTTTAAAGGCCCAATGTATCATTTGCAAGATTAAAACCTTTAACGGATTCCAGAAATAAGGGCATAACATATCTAAAGAAGAATATATGCAAACTAGTCTGCCGAACTTTCAGCTACATAGATAAATCAGTGCTTCAGAAAACCTTTCAAATAAATGCATGGTTTTTGTATTCAGTGAATACTTTTTTAAACCACCTTCAGAAATATATTCATGTGGTGTTTATTACCATTGCTATCAATAATTTCAGTAAGGTTTTTCTTGTCAGCTCAGAATTAAAATTTGGGGTCATTGCAAATGATACAATGGGCTACTACCCCTGTATTGATTGCTTTCGATGACGTAGAACATCCGGGAATGTTTGGTGGTCAACAGTCACGCGCGTACACTCGCGCGCCAATAGACGCACATGAACACGCGTAAAAAATACTCACCAGCGTATTTTCATTCGAAGATGCCGCACGAGGGCGTTGTGATATGTTCAAATTATTGAGCATGCACTCGGCTTGTAAAAACGAAAGTGCTTTTACTTGATCGCGATTTTTAGCCTGAAGAAATGCGTTTTTAATCTTTCTCGATACAACAGCCATGGCGCAACAACATAAAGCTAGTTCAAGCAACAGAGGTAAGTGCAACCAATGCGCTTTTCTTGCTCTTTTTGCTGGTTATTACTCGAGCCACGTGGGTCATGAAAAATGCCCACCAAAATGGTGGATGGAAGGGGTGACGTCACTGGAAAGCAATCAATACTGTCCACATTAGACATGGACATGGCTTTATATACCATATGGCCTGACTGACTTGCATGGCTTTGATTACAACATAGCTTTCTACTTGATCTTTTCTATCTGCCCTGATAGATGAGCATGCGTTCCACAGAAACCTCAAGCTTGTTAGACTCGGACACCCATGCTCCATATATCTATGTAAGTCTGGTGTCCATTCCTATTTGTTTTTTCTCTGCTTTCCCAACCTGGGCTCAATTTCATAAAATATGTACGCATGCATTTTCTGCTTAGAGGGGTGTTCACACTATCGCGAAAAAATCACACTGCTGCGCTGCGCTTACCGCATTGCATGCGCTCCCAATCGCCGATCTTTCCAAAATAGAAAATTAAACACCATTAACTTGGAGCTTCTCTGATACCTCTTTAGCTGCGCGTTGGAGAGGTCAGCGCACCGCAGTCAAAGTTCAACAAATTTGAACTTTGACCCAGCTCAAAAAATTTTGCGCATGACCGCGCACAAGCAGCAAACTAGCTTCTGTACAAACCAATGGCAGAGCTGCGCGCAAAGCCATTTTTCCGCGATAGTGTGAACGCCCCATCAGGCTTGATGTATAAATTTGACACGCTTCGCTTTAGGAAAAAGCAGTAAAAACCACAGGAAAGTGTTTTTGGTGATTCTGTGATTTTCGGTGCGTCGTTTCGCTCCAAATTCCTCCCACACTGCTTTTTCTCAAAGCGACCTGCATTAAGTTTACGCTCGAAAATGCTCAATGTGAATGCACCCTTAATGGCATGCAAAAAAGGCAGTGTCATTTCATAAAGCCTATTTTCTGCAAAAGCATTCAGCGAGCCAAATGCATAGTTCCGAGATTGCCCAGTTAACCCCGCCCCTTAGATATTGTTGCTATGTGCTCACAAGCCATCGCAAAAAAATGGCGACATTAACGTACAAAGCAAGGGGACTCGGCATGGAAAGGACAGATTCATTGGAGAAAACTCAAAAGTATTTATGTTTTGGGATTGACAGTTACCGAAGCACACACTGAGCGAAGGGCTAGTAATGCAGGGATGACATATATTTCATAAAAATGCGCTTTCCTACCTTGAAACCAAAATTCACCGGTCACTGGCGCGTACAACATACAAACTGTATGGGCAGAAAATCGCGTGATTGTGTGATTATTGCATCACTTTGACCTATGTGGGCGCCGTCTGCTAGCTCTGTTGTGATTGGTCGGGGGTTCGGCTTGATTGACAGGTCGGAACTATGCATTGCATGCTCACTGGGACATTTTTGTGCTATTTCAACACCATCTTTTTGTTCATCTTCATTTTTCTAAAGAAATATCAATTAAATTTCCAAACACAAATCAGTCATGTTTAAACCATGGGACTTAATACCCATTGAGGTCACCCATACAAAGAAGAAAAGTATTTTAAGAATTCTCAAAGGTAATTTGAATTTATGCCATCAGAAAAAATGCTAACATTACGGTAAATTAATTATCCCCATTACTTTGTTTTGTGTCATAAGTAGTCTGGTACTTTCAGAAATCAACCAGTTACATTTTACAGAACTGATTCAGGGGATCACACAGAAATTTGTTTTATTTATTTTGACTGAAGAATAACCAGATCTGTCATAATGTGAAAATTACTTGAGTAATTTCATTCACATGGGTGTCAAGGGAGACATGAGTGTGTATCTTGATCTGGACTTGATATAGAGATGTTCTGGTTTCAGTATTGAGCTCGTGCCAATGACGTCATTTTGGGAGTCAAATAATGCCACGTCGTTGTGGAAGCAATGTGCGTGCGCGTTGTGTGTGTCCATAGCGTGCGTAACGCGCAATGCTAAGGCTCCCATTAGTGAATTAAACCGCGTTATGCCCACCAGAGAGACACACAGAGCATCGCTTCCACAATGACTCAGCATTGTTTGACTCCCAAAATGGCGTATTTGAACGTGTTCGAATGGGGTCAATAGGCTTTTTAAAAACCTGACAGATGCTTGTTCGCATTTTCTTTTGCAGCGAGTGCGACCCATGTCCTCAGGATCAACCAGCTCTGAATCCTGCGTATCAACAGATGTCAGCCATCCACTGGTTGTCTCATAGTGACCCATGTCCCCAGCATCAACCAGCTCTGAATCCTGCGTATCAGCGGATGTCAGTCACCCACTGGTTGTCTCATAGTGTCCCATGTCCCCAGCATCAACCAGCTCTGAATCCTGCGTATCAGCAGATGTAAGCCATCCACTGGTTGTCTCATAGTGACCCATGTCCCCAGGATCAACCAGCTCTGAATCCTGCATATTAGTGGATGTCGGCCAACCACTGGTTGTCTCATAGCGACCCATGTCCCCAGCATCAACCAGCTCTGAATCCTGCGTATCAGCGGATGTCAGCCATCCACTGGTTGTCTCATAGCGTCCCATGTCCCCAGCATCAACCAGCTCTGAATCCTGCGTATCAGCGGATGTCAGTCACCCACTGGTTGTCTCATAGCGTCCCATTTCCCCAGCATCAACCAGCTCTGAATCCTGCATATCAGCGGATGTCAGTCACCCACTGGTTGTCTCATAGTGTCCCATGTCCCCAGCATCAACTTGCTCTGAATCCTGCGTATCAGCAGATGTAAGCCATCCACTGGTTGTCTCATAGTGACCCATGTCCCCAGGATCAACCAGCTCTGAATCCTGCATATTAGTGGATGTCGGCCACCCACTGGTTGTCTCATAGCGACCCATGTCCCCAGCATCAACCAGCTCTGAATCCTGCGTATCAGCGGATGTCAGCCATCCACTGGTTGTCTCATAGCGTCCCATGTCCCCAGCATCAACCAGCTCTGAATCCTGCGTATCAGCGGATGTCAGTCACCCACTGGTTGTCTCATAGCGTCCCATGTCCCCAGCATCAACCAGCTCTGAATCCTGCGTATCAGCGGATGTCAGTCACCCACTGGTTGTCTCATAGCGTCCCATGTCCCCAGCATCAACCAGCTCTGAATCCTGCATATCAGCGGATGTCAGTCACCCACTGGTTGTCTCATAGTGTCCCATGTCCCCAGCATCAACTTGCTCTGAATCCTGCGTATCAGCAGATGTAAGCCATCCACTGGTTGTCTCATAGTGACCCATGTCCCCAGGATCAACCAGCTCTGAATCCTGCATATTAGTGGATGTCGGCCACCCACTGGTTGTCTCATAGCGACCCATGTCCCCAGCATCAACCAGCTCTGAATCCTGCGTATCAGCGGATGTCAGCCATCCACTGGTTGTCTCATAGCGTCCCATGTCCCCAGCATCAACCAGCTCTGAATCCTGCGTATCAGCGGATGTCAGTCACCCACTGGTTGTCTCATAGCGTCCCATGTCCCCAGCATCAACCAGCTCTGAATCCTGCGTATCAGCGGGTGTCAGCCATCCACTGGTTGTCTCATAGTGACCCATGTCCCCAGCATCAACCAGCTCTGAATCCTGCGTATCAGCAGATGTAAGCCATCCACTGGTTGTCTCATAGTGACCCATGTCCCCAGGATCAACCAGCTCTGAATCCTGCATATTAGTGGATGTCGGCCACCCACTGGTTGTCTCATAGTGATCAACTAGCTCTGAATCCTGTGTATCAGTGCATCTGATCTCAATCGCTGATTGGCTCCCCCGACTTTTTGGGGGAATATTGGCTCAAAACAAAGAAAAAGTTAAGCAGCCACAGAGCAAATATCCAAGACCTTCGTTGAAGTCTGGTAAAAAAGGTCAGAATCGGCACGCTACAAGAACAAACGAAGGTCTTGGAGCCAAGACTAGGGAAATTATAGAAGTGAGGAAAAAATAGCTAGCATTTGTTATCAGGGTTCAACTTAAGAAATATTTCCACCATTAGCCTGCCTGATGTAATGCCTCCATTTTGCTTTAGTGCATATGGGTAATTCCCAGTCCAAAAGTGTGACATGCTTTTTAAGATTTCCAAGTGTTTTTAATAATTGAAAGTGATTTCCCAGTAGGAAATAATTATTTTTATTTAAACAAATGCCACTCAAATTTAATATTTGTGTGTAGATATGGCACCAAGGTTAATGCAAACTCATTCTACAGCCAATTTTCATTGGTGTAGGTAACCCGGGACACCAAACTCCTATTCAATACCATGGAACAAATTATAAGCCTTTATGGTCTTTTGTTTTGAATAATTTTCAGGAATCAGAAAACAAAATATTGAAGTAAATGATGCTGCCCCCTATAATCACAGGCCACAGTCCATTACTGAGAATTTGTGGTCATAAGTGTGAATTTTAAAGCAGAGAGTGTCGTACGTAACTGGGACACCAAACATTTTGGACCCCTAATTTGGGGAATTACTCATATCCGATTGTAACAAGCAGACAGAAATATGTCTGCCACTGGATTTAAGGATATTTATACCCGACTTAATAGCTCTGAGACTTCTTTTGTACATATAAAAGTTGGGCATTTTTTAGTACTTTCCTCAGAATGAGCTACGGTAATTCAAAGTATGTTTGAGAACAATTGAAAGAAAGTCTGACTTCAAACCAAAAACCCACTTTAATACAAGTAACCTTCAATTATAGAACACAATTACAAACGTCGACAAAGCTATCCTGCAAACTTCAGAATAAAAAGAATTTTTTACATAAACTTGAAGCTTCATTTTGTGAAGAACATTCACAAATAACACTGGTGGACTTCCAAACAATAACCACATGTATCTCGTTTGGCAAGTGATCTGGCCGACCTAAACGTGGGGGGAAACAGGGGGCTGTGAATCTGTGGACTCTTCTGCCCCAAAGCATTCTGATATTTAAAATTATAGTGCATTGCTACGACATAGTGTTCAACTCAAAGTTTCTTGAAATTGTCCATAACATATCGCGTATTACTTTGTGACATTGACCAGATGATAATTTTGCCGGGGAAGAAAAAAAATCACACGTTCCTCCACTCCATGTATCCAATATGTATGTAAAAGAGGACCGTTAAATTTGTATACCCAGCAATGATATGTGGCACAGGGACTCCTCCAATGTCTCTATACCTCAACATAATCTTCCCTTTTGTTAATGCACCAAAACCTCCTAAAAACTGAAAGGAATTCCTTGGCCAACAATGGAAGGGGAGGGTACCCTCTGCTGCATATGTGCTTGTATAGGGCTTGGGAATTGACGTCATTCTCGGCCGCCATACTTCAAGGTAGTGAATGGTTGCTATGCGAACTGGCGTGCAGCCTCGTCAACTTTAGATGCGCGCGGCGCCCGCGCGATTCCATATCAACGACCTAGTAGTTAAATCCCACATGTCGCGGCGCACGCATCCTGCATGCATGGGAACAAAACAAGCTGAACGTATCGTTAAACTGTAGTGCAAAGTGCAAAAAAATAAAACTAGTGCTCAACTTACGAGGGTGGACCAATTTTGTTGCCTACTAGGCCTTCGTCAGGGTGGTTGTGGGTCGTTGCACTACAGTTTAACAGTGATACGCAGCTCCCATTGCTTATATCTGAACGTACTCGCGCATGTTACTGGCAACAAACATGGCGGAAACCACTGCATTGTGACGTTGCATGACATCACATTCCCAAGCCCTATAGAGGGATTTCAAATTGTCGTAAACAATTTGAAACGGTCTCAGACGTCACTCAGTTCTTTCTTTTGTGATGAAAAGACGTAAGACGTGGTACAATGGCTAAGCATCCAAGATGAGTCTGTCAGTGCTAATTTGAAATTTATCAATTGAATCTAATTCTGCGTGAGAACCTTCGTATTGAGGATTTATATACATTTTATTTGAAATTAAATATATATGTAATATCCAACTTATTGTATAAAATGAAATAAATTTTGAATTAAATTGACCAGTTGTCGCATTGTTCATTAAATTCTGGAGAATGCTACATATTGAATTTGTATACCCTTCAAAAATGCAAATTATATTCTGACCCAAACATTGAGAAGGCTGAAAGATGTAACATTTTATCGGTCAGCATTGAGTACGAGCACTTCTTGTGGCAAGGCCGACTGCCTGTAAGAGTCACTGAGGCAGGGTGCGCCACTCTGCCTCCCTGAGCTCCCAAGGTGAACTCATGCCACAACAGGTTCAATTGGGTAAAACAAAAACAAAAAAACTTGGAAGGTTCCTCAACTGCAGAATACTCCCAGAAACAAAAAACGTCTTTCCTTACTATGGAAATGACTTTGTTCAAACGGGTTGGCTAGGACCTGGAGGAAGTTACCGAATGGGGAACAGTCTTGAAAGTGATTGATCGATCAGTGCCTTGCTAACCACAAAATCACTGTATCTGACATTTCTGCTCCGATCATATTTTAAAAAAAGTTTTATTTTTTCAGAAGGGTATACATGAGTCTATGTAATGTTCTTTCGTTTTCAACTGTGTGTGACCTTAGACAATGACCATCCAATCAAATTTCCCGGTAGACAATAGAGACGATATACTCGAAAGCCCTCCAATCATCTACGCGCATTGCGACACGCCCTGTGTTAATATTCGTGTACATGAATATTGAATGCTAAACTAGTGTCATGGTGCATGCATCGTGTACCTGGATTGCCATGTGTTGCAGTACGCGGGATATTTAAACTGAAATCTGAAGACACGTTAAAGTAATGTGTTACCCGCTCAGCAAAAATATAGAATAAGTCGCGCAGGCTAGGTCGAGTTTTCGCAACCATAAGAAGAAATCTGCAGCAGATCCACGCTCAATTAAATACAAAAACACAATGAAAATTCCAGGCAGTATCTGGGCACTGCCAGGAATTTCCATTGTGTTTTTGTGTTTTTGTATTTTAATGAGCTGAACCATTGACATGATGGTACGGTATGGCGCGGGAGAGGAGAGACGCCTCATACTGGACGGTTGCAGAATGCATGATAACAACTGGGCACATGTTGTTTATTATGTGATGGGTCAAGCAGAGTACAACCACCCGTTACATCAGTAACACCTGCACAGCAAAGACGCCGTGTTAGAGATGTCATTCTGAGAGACATTGTGAGGTAAGATCAGCGAGCGAGAGACATGTGATATGCTGCTGTAGGCAATCCTGCCGAGAGGAGAAGGCGATTTATTCAGTACCAACACCCGCCACCGCCACCTCAACCCAACCAGCCCGGGCTGCCGCCGCAACCTCAACCCAACCAGCTTGGGCCGCTGCCGCCGCTACCTCAACCCAACCAGCCCGGACCGCTGCCGCCGCCACCTCAACCCAACCAGCCCGGGCTGCCACCGCCACGTCAACCCAACCAGCCCGGACCGCTGCCGCCGCCACCTCAACCCAACCAGCCCCGGGCCGCTGCCGCCGCCACCTCAACCCAACCAGCCCGGGCTGCCACCGCCACCTCAACCCAACCAGCCCGGACCGCTGCCGCCGCCACCTCAACCCAACCAGCCCGGGCTGCCACCGCCACCTCAACCCAACCAGCCCGGACCGCTGCCGCCGCCACCTCAACCCAACCAGCCCGGGCTGCCACCGCCACGTCAACCTAACCAGCCCGGACCGCTGCCGCCGCCACCTCAACCCAACCAGCCCCGGGCCGCTGCCGCCGCCACCTCAACCCAACCAGCCCGGGCTGCCACCGCCACCTCAACCCAACCAGCCCGGACCGCTGCCGCCGCCACCTCAACCCAACCAGCCCGGGCTGCCACCGCCACGTCAACCCAACCAGCCCGGACTGCTGCCGCCGCCACCTCAACCCAACCAGCCCCGGGCCGCTGCCGCCGCCACCTCAACCCAACCAGCCCGGGCTGCCACCGCCACCTCAACCCAACCAGCCCGGACCGCTGCCGCCGCCACCTCAACCCAACCAGCCCGGGCTGCCACCGCCACGTCAACCCAACCAGCCCGGACTGCTGCCGCCGCCACCTCAACCCAACCAGCCCCGGGCCGCTGCCGCCGCCACCTCAACCCAACCAGCCCGGGCTGCCACCGCCACCTCAACCCAACCAGCCCGGACCGCTGCCGCCGCCACCTCAACCCAACCAGCCCGGGCTGCCACCGCCACCTCAACCCAACCAGCCCGGACCGCTGCCGCCGCCACCTCAACCCAACCAGCCCGGGCTGCCGCCTCAACCCAACCAGCCCGGACCGCTGCCGCCGCCACCTCAACCCAACCAGCCCCGGGCCGCTGCCGCCGCCACCTCAACCCAACCAGCCCGGGCTGCCACCGCCACGTCAACCCAACCAGCCCGGACCGCTGCCGCCGCCACGTCAACCCAACCAGCTTGGGCCGCTGCCGCCGCCACCTCAACCCAACCAGCCCGGACCGCTGCCGCCGCCACCTCAACCCAACCAGCCCGGGCTGCCGCTGCCTCAACCGCCACCAAACCAGCCCGGACCGCTGCCGCCTTAATGGGGTAATATTCCATTGCCAAGACGGGAGCCCGGGAGGCTTCCGCTCCACGACGTTGTTCAGAGGAGTCACTAGGCGTTTTACAGCTACGTTAGACGCACTCTACCACAAGTGATGGAGGAGCTCGTGCAAACAATGCAGTTGTTCGCTAATCATATCGCAAATGAAAACATCAACAGACCGCACGAAAATGATAACTAACACATTTTCTCACCAAATGCATGCTTTTTGTGTATGTATGAATGAATGAATGGTAAAAAGTTTGCAGACGTTTAAAAAAACGCCTGTCGCGTAAAATTTAGCCAATGAGGGCGCAAAGATATCAGCCCATCCCAGCTTCCTGTAAGGGTGATGGCTACGAGCGAAGCAGTTGATTGCATAATGCAGTACACGCCCCAACCAAGGTGTTAGAACGCAGGCACATGGAAGCGAAAGAGACATACAGCCCATATGCATAAAGCACAAAAACGAAAACGGTACAGGAATCTCGACTACCATCACTAAGGAGTTCTGAAAGCATCAACATCTTCATATTTCACTTTAAATATCCCGTGTACCGCAGCACCTGACAATCCATGCATGCACCACTACACTAGTTTAGCATTCAATATTCAAACATGAATATTAACACGGGGCGTGTCGCAATGCGCGTAGATGATTGGAGGGCTTTGAAGTATACCGTCTCTATTGTCTACCGGGAAATTTGATTGGATGGTCGTCGTCTACGGTCACTACACGGTTCAAAACGAAACAACACTTGTAAGGCCATCA
Organism: Henricia sp. BOLD:AAB3569; assembly: GCA_037783545.1. NCBI lineage: Eukaryota > Metazoa > Echinodermata > Asteroidea > Spinulosida > Echinasteridae > Henricia > Henricia sp. BOLD:AAB3569. The sequence goes on along the minus strand of JBBELK010001153.1, from coordinate 64,327 downwards.
AGCCGTCTACCATTAACTTGTGTGTTATTGGACATAGTCGGATTGAAGTGCACATATAATTAAATACCCAGATAAACAAACATCTTGATTGAAATACAAATAAATTTTTAAAACTATTAAAATCAAAGTACATTATTTCCTTGTGGGCGTACGCTTCGTTGTGCTCGGACTACCCCTAACATCCGCACTTGGGCTCGTCCTACGTCCGCCTTTTCCTGGGCTTGCTTTATTACACATAGGACTACCTTTATTCTCAGTTGGGTCAGCGCCATTCACAGTTGGGCCTTCCTTCTTGCCATTTGGGCTGGCTTTGGTACCTCTTGGGCTGGTACTGGCTCTCTTTGGAGTATTCCTACTTGGGCTTGTTTTGTTCCCATTTGGGCTTTTGGAGGTAGCATCTCCCATTGGCTCATTCTCACCTGGGCTGCCTTTATCCCCACTTGGGCTTCGTTTTCCTGGGGATTTCTCTCCGGCTGCTTTGCCTCTGTTTGTCTTTTTTGTGGGTGTGGCTGACTGGTTATCAGTGGGTGGGGCTTGGTCGTCTTTGTGGTCATCTTGGTGATTATCACTGGCCTCCTTGAAGACAGAAAACATTCCCAATGAGCATTCAATTAAAGACAGATTACAAGATTGGAAAACTTTTAAAAATAGGAACAACAGCATCACATAACTAAAGAATAACGTAGATACTTTAGAAAACCTGAAAAATCCATACATGTTTTTTGTGTTGAAATGAATGGTAAAGATTTGTCTGCAGACAACTTTTAAAAAGCACCTTCAGTTGGCAATTTCTCACACAAAGGTACCATTTTACACAGAAAAAAAGACATGTGGGATTTGTTACCGTTGCTATCAACACTTAAGTCAGATTTGTCTTGTCAGATCGTGAAGTAAAATTTTGGGTAACTGGGGCTTTAAAAAGATAGCCGATGAAAATGGTTGTCAATAAAGGAAATTACAGGATTGGAAAACTGTTACAAACGGCGTTATCTGTGTGATAAAAACCAACCTACACTACCCATCAAAACTTTTAGGTTTTTGAGAAGGAAGTATTATTTTGTTTATTCATAATAAACCAAGCTATTAAAGCAAACGGAGGTGTATCTGGGGAGAAAGCAGTCATCTGGAGTGCTGTCCATCATGGAATGGCCTGCCCAGTCACCTAATCTCAATCCCATTGAGCTGCTCTGGGAGGAGTTGGATCGTAAGGTCAAAAAGAAATGCCCAACCAGCCAAGAAAACCTCCGGAGTGTCTTAAAAGAGGCGTATTTCCACTGAATGTTTGGAGAAACTGACAATCAGAATGCAGAGATTGTGTGTAGCTGTCCTAGCTGCTTAGGGGGATTCTTTGATGAACATCAAGTTTAGCTGTTTCTTTCTGCATGCTCTCCAATTTGTTGATAAAGCCCACTGCTGAGGCCGAAGATGGCACAAAAATTAACATGTACTGCTTTTTGTTAGAATACACCTACATTTGCTTTCAAAAAATTAACATTCACAAAATTATACGTTTTCTTATCAAAAACCTGAAACTTTCAAGGTGTTTCCAAAGTTTTGATGGGTAGTGTATGTGTAAGTCAGCTCAGTACGTCATCTAAGTTCGAAAAACTGTGTCCATGCTTTGAACAAATTGTGTGAAGCCACCGTTTAAGCCACACTAGAACAAAGCCGCAAGTGTATTTGAGTGCCTTGCTCAAGGGCACCGGTACCACGGCCGGGGATCGAACCCGCAACCCCAAGTTTTCACCCGAGTATTGCGAGCCAGTGACCCAAACCACTCGGCCACGGTACCCCACAATATCCAGGGACCCCCAGTTTCTAATTTGTGATCCATTCTTCGAAAATGAGTCAGATGACGCACAGACTGGGCAGAGTTTTTGAGATCATAACTAGAAATCAGCAACGGATCAAGGCTCAATAAAATACGAAAATACAAAGGAAATAACGCTCGGAATTTCCATTGTGTTTTTGTATTTTCTAATTATGCTCGTATTATTTTCACAGAGCAGTCCCATATGACATACACACACTTACAGTTGATGAGCCGGTGTCACAGTCTGTACAATACCACATGTAGCCAACCTTCTTAGGACACTTCTTGCAAGGTGGGTCCAGGCAGCCAAAATGGTAGCACTTTAGACACTGGTCACACCTGAATTGACAAAATATCAGAAAAAAAGTATACACTCATAAAATTGTATTATATTTAAAAAATTGGCTCACACATATCTGTAGACATAGGTTTTATGTTTTCATAAAGCCCGCCGCACACGTGAGGTCGTTTGCTGAGCAAACGGTCATTCGTGGCCGTTTGCTCAGCACTTGGCTCACGTGTGCGGTGAAATTTTGCTGCGTTTTTTGCCTCGCGAGGCCGTGAGACAAAAATCTAACGTGTTTGATTTCTTTTGCCTCGCGTGGCCAAAATCTCACCGTGTGCGGGGGTGCTGAGCCAAGTGTTGAGGTAAAATGAATGTAGCTGGCCAATTAAAACCGTCCCCTATTCACGTGATATGAATACAGCGCGAGCGCGGGCACCGCCAAGGTCACCAAACTTTTGCTAAAGTGTGGTGACCTTGGCGGGGTTCGCACGCGCGCTGTTTTCGTATCGCGCGCGTGGTTTTAATTGGCCAGCTACATTCATTTTAGCTCAGCACTTGGCTCATCACCCCCGCACACGTGAAATTTTGGCCACGCGAGGCAAACAAAATCAAACACGTTAGATTTTTGGCTCACGGCCCCGCGAGGCAAAAAACGCAGCAAAATAGCTACCGCACACGTGAGCCAAGTGCTGAGCAAACGGCCACGAATGACCGTTTGCTCAGCAAACGACCTCACGTGTGCGGCGGGCTTAAGCGTGCAAATCTGTGTGCATGAAAAGACGGGCTAGCTAAACGTTCCGAAAGGGGATAGAAGGCTGTGTAGGACTTTACATGCACTGTAAAATGTTGACATTTCATGGTACTGACAACAAAATTTTGATAAGTACTATTTTGGAAGAAGGGTCTTCAAAAAAATTCTCTGTAGAACTGTGAAAATGTTGACAACTTTGGACAGCCTCTAAAACATGATAAGAAAGGTCAAGTTCGGGCAGAATGTTCTTGACACGGGTAACTTGTTCCCGATTGATAGGTGGTGTGTGATCCTGTTCCGAGTGCAGTGTTCTCAGGTCGTGTTCCCATCAATCGGGCGCGAGAACAAGTTAACCCGTGTCAAGAATAGACCGCTTGAACTCAGCCCTTGATTCAATAAATTAGTGTGTTCTTCTAAGCGCATGTGTGACATTTTGAAACTTTTTAAAGATTTACGTGAGGTGTTCTTACCCAACAATGTTTGTGCTCTCGCCCTCTTTGCTACATTTACAGCAAGTCTGTTTGACATCCTTGGCTGGTAGTCTACGCTGAGTGGCCCTCTCTCGCTTAGCTTTGGGTGGCTCGTCCTGTTACCACAATAACAATGCATTGTCGTTGGACAGTTGGAACCACTTCTATCTTCCGTTCGATTAAGGTTTTTCCGGTCAAATGGTTGATTAAAGGAGCTTGTTTAGATTTTTCCAGTAAATGATCGTTCTAACCTAAGAATCATATAAACTATCTCGCCTAAATACTATCCATGGGAAGAAAACAGGAAATTTGTAATCTCCAATTTGGATGTGGAAGAAAAAAGGTTGGTATGATCACTGCACTGCTTTATGGAACGGAAAAATTAGTGTTTTTGTGACGATATTCTTGAAAATATACGAATTGGGTGCTTGAAATTTCAGAATGGTAATGAGCTTACCTCAGCAATGGCTGAATTCTCTTCACCCTCTGCCGTTTCCGTTTCCTCCTTAGGAAGCTTCAACTTCCGTTTCAGAGCCCTCTTGCCTCTCCGTCTTCTTCTGTTCACCACCTAACAGCAAAAATATGAATGCAGTATTGCGAACTGCCCAAGATTTTGTGGAAAACTCTGTCATGGATCTTTTCAAAATTCCACATCCTGGGAGATTTCGACTACAACATTTTTATGGGGTAACTATCAGTAACATTTTGCACAAGTCTGCTTTGCGATATTACTAAATCAGTCAATATAGGGTGATCTACTCGTGCTTGGGAAAAAATGCAAAAAAATTAAATCTGGTATGCTCGACCCAAAAAGAGATTTCATGTCCCTGACCGATATTCATTATTTGATTGAATATTTGATTAAAAAATACAAATAGTAAAATTCAAAATTGCACGGCCAATCCTACCTTTTTGTGACTGCTCTTATTATCAACTGGAGGAGTGAATTTATTAGGTTCCCTGATGACACGTCGTTTGCGTCTTCCAGCCTCGTCACCCTCCTCACCCTCAACGGTCTCCGCAATGGATGTGTCGCTTGAGGATGAAACACACTCTGAGCATTGCCTGTGTGGAGAAGATGTACAAAGCGCTGTATAAAAAGTGTTCTTGTTGGGATTTTTGAAAATAGCATGAAAATTAATATGTATGCCGTGTAACAGGCTGCTCAGCAATAAATATCAGTTATTTCACATGTTTCATGAAATGACTTGTGCAGGGATGTGATTGGATGTTTGAAAAAAAACCTGAAATTGCAAGCGCGCAGCGTGAAGCCATTACGGCGTGGGATTCACACGATTCACAGGGGTCATGTTTTTTAGCTAAAAAAAACCTGTTTTTTTAGGAAAAAACCTAAAAAATTCACATCCCTGCTTGTGTGTTGGGCATTACCAAGATTATGTGCACCCACAAATTTCATTCTGGAATGGTTGTTTTAGAATGTCCCACGCGTGATGCTTTTTGTGTCAATTGAGGAGAGTGTGTCCGTGCGTAACACCAATTTTGCTGATTTGTCACTTTGATATCTATTAACTGAAACAATGACCCTGCTGAAACATACTTTATAACATTGCCACTTCTCAACAGGTATGGTGTACACTGGTTTAAAATCTGTAGAGATATGGGCTGCGTTCCACTTACGCAAATGTTTGCAAACGTTGGCAACGTTCGCCGACAATTGCGAGTGGCACGATTTGTGCACAATTGGGTTGTTCACGATGTACACGAGTCATTACAAAATGGCGCATAGACATGAAAGATGACAGACGATGCTTTCCAGTTTTGAAAATAACAAATTAATCACACATTTTGTGATTTTCTTTTCCTTATCGTTGGCGATACACAATCAATGGCAACGTCCACATTACAACGTCACTACGACTGCTGTATACTCAGCACGACATGTGGCAAAGGGACTCCCCCTAACACCCCTATACCTCAACACACTCTTCCCTTTGGTTAATGCACCAACCCCCACCCTAAAAACTGAAAGGAATTCCTTGAAAATTCCTTGAATGTTTGAGACACAACGGGGGAACAATGGTAGGGGGATACCCTCTGCCACTTATCATGCTGCATATGGACTACTGGGGAGAGGACGCCACCATCTTGACAACATATTTTGGCAAACAATCCGTTCCACATTGGGCAAAACATTGGCGCCAACGTTTGTTAATGTTCGCATAAGTGGAACGCAGCCCTTGTTACTTCAGGGTCCTTTTTCATAAAAGGGTAGCACTTAGGATTTAGGTAGTGGATTTAGGAACAATAAAATCAAATTTTTCCTATCTTTAAAAACATGAGTTAAGAATGTCTATTTAGGAATGTTTCTAAGTGGGCTTTGTGAAATAGGACCCTGGTCACTTGAAATTTTGAAACTAGGGTTGACAGATATTTCATGTTATTTTGAAACACCCGAAAAGCAGAATGAGTGAGCAGTTAGCCCCAGGAGCCCTTACCAGCCACTGAATGCAGTCTTCTTGGGCATCCGGCTGAGTGGTGGATTCAGACAGCCAAGGTGATAATGCTTCTTACATGTATCACATAGGGCTAGCTGATGCTGGTCAGTTGACTGCTCGCATATACCACAGCTGACAGACCAAACAAGGACAACTAGTGTTACAAGAATAGATACTCATATACACACATCCATACGGCCATCTTCTCTTTTCCCCTATTAAAATCAATGTAGAGCGTGATCCAACTCCGTCCCTCACGCGAGGGGCGGAAATCAGGAGACAAATGCCTTTCCTTAGTCAATACAACAAATGAAAACTAAAGTGAACCTGTATGTTTACCTGCTACTGATGTTAATACACACACCCAGTTTATCACATGTGTTGAAATTGACTTTGTTGACTGTTGACAAAAACTACAATTTTTTACATGCATTTTCAACTATTTCTGGAAAATGTGATGGCACAATGTGACCAGCCAAATTTATTCTGTGAATTTTTGTAATATGATTGTAAAATATGAACATTTCTGTACGGTATTATTTTGATTAATTTAGGAAATTTTGAAATTTTCATCCAGTGTTTACCAGTTTTGGATCACGCTCCGTAACCAAATTAAGAAAAAATAGTTTGGACCTGTGCTGAAATTGTTGCGTGCGCATCACAATAGCACACACATAGCGCGATAACGCAAATACGCAGTACAGACAGTGGTTCTTTCACTAACAACAATGGTAGATTACGCACGCTATCACGCAGTCGCCAGATACACCGATCGTGTGCAACACGTATAAGGAACAAGAAGATGGCTGTGGCATGAAAAAGGAATGCATATCCTCAATATCATTCAAGTGGAATGCATACCCTCAATAAAATAACTTTTTGTGAGTAGCGTAATTGCTCCACAAATGTAAGCTGAACACTCACACATGTATGACAGCCGGTGACTTGGGACCACCTTCCTTCTTAGCCGGTAGCTTCTTAGCATGAGGGCTTTTGATGGCTTCTGGCATGGGTTGTTTCTTGAGGCCCAGACCAACGAGCATCTTCCACAGTGACTGGCCTTCCATGCGCTGCTTGGTCGTGCTGATGCGTAGGGAGTCTACCTCGCTCGTCAGCTGGCAAGAATAACAAAACAGATCTTTTATTTAATTATATGGTTCTCATTTATTTTATTTTTTTTAATTTTGACCCATACAATGCATGAGTGGGTTAAATCTAAAAATATGACCGAATGACTTCTGACTGGTTGTGTGTGTTGGATTGTCACATTACGAGAACCGCAGCTACAAAAATTTGATACTCTTAGGTACTTTCCTGGCCTTTCCCCTACCTTGTCATACAGGGTCCTGAGGGCCGACTGCTCTCCCTTCAGATGTTCGTTGACTCTCATGGACTCGCCGAGTCTGTTCTTTAGGTTGGTCATCCGTATGTCACGATCTGAGGCATGAGAATACCAAACTATTCAGAAACTTTAAAAAAGTGTTATTTAAAAAACAGTACGCATTATGTACTAGTGCTTTTTCCTCTGAAGCGTGGATGGGTGGGGGGGCTGTAGTATTTAGTTTGAAAGTATACCTCAAGAAAAAGAGACACATTTTTCCAAATGGTAATATTTTGCAAATTAGCCACCACAGAACAGCAAAATTTCACACCATTCATGTGAAGCATTGTAAATTTTTTATTAGGTCACAACTTTTATGAAATTGAACGATTTTTTTATAATTTTTATTAAACAACACATGTTGTGTAAGCAAAATAAAATTGGATTTCTACAAAAAGTCAAATGAAAAAGTGACGGCAGTTCCAAGTGCCAACCCTACCGAGAAAATAGCCGACAAACTCGCTGGAAAACGCTGCGGGAATGTGCCACTTTCTACGGATGTCGGTGTTCTCCTTAATGTGAGCTTGATGCGGAGTATCAGTGTTAATGCCAAGAAGTTCGGCTTTCTTCATCAAGTGACGCATGGCTGAAGGGCTGGTAGTCAGGAGGCGTGGAACCTGTGAACAGAGGGGGGGGGGGGGGGGGGGGAAGTTTGATTAAATTGAAATTTGCACATTTTCACGGATTTCAATTGATGTAAAACAAACGAAGTTGGCCGATAGAATGTGTCAAGCAGTCCACATGGTACTGTGACTGAGTGATTTGGGTCAAGGTACTTTTTACAAGATTTATTAATTTGGCATTTGTGACCTGTCATCACAAATAGGCAGTAAATTTACAGTGTGCAATGTTTTCTTACTTTCTCCGTTGGCACCCACGGCACTGGCTTCTTGTACTTCAACTCTTGGTACTTCTCCTGTTGTCGTCTGAGTTTCTCAGCGATGCGTTCTTGACCGATTGGATCGTCCGGTTTGCGGTCCTTGAATCGCTTGAGCTGTGATTGGATGGCCAGGAAGTTCTGGCGACGGTTTCGCATGCTGGATTTCTCCACGTGAAGTTTGCAGTAGGCGTAGAATGGATCGGCAATATCCTGCATTTCAAATTGTTACATAAGCAATATACACAATTAGACAATAGCCACAATATCACAGTTCAACCTCCATACGACCGAGTACAAACTGACTTCGAGAACAAACAAATGCTGGCACTTCAGGCAGGTGACCACTTTACAATAGACCTTCTGCACGGCGGCCATGATAGAGGGCAGTCACATTGTCACAGTGCGTCATGCACGAGTATGCACTTTGTGGGTCTATTGTCACATCATTTGAATATGAAAACCTGCCCTCTGTCATGGCCACCATGCATAAGGTCTATAGCATAGCCACAAAATTAGCAGGTTTGACTGTATTCTACATGTACTTGATTCAAGTTTCTCATCAAAATACATAACTCAACCTGACTCGTTTTAACTTATCTTGTAGCTCAGCCTGGGTAATTCTAGAAATTACTGCTTTTTAAAAAACAGTTCTGGTGTCCATAATAAGGCTTGCGGTGGATCCTAGGGCTGCGATATGGATCGTGGCTACGATGGGTGCTGCGGTGGATTTCACCAAACCTATCGTAAGCGCGATGCGTTCGATTATCAATTAGGGATATTTGCATACATGTATTTACCCCAAGGCTGTTTGCTGTACTGAATTATGTTTTTAATAAAACGGTCGTCAGCTACACGAGTTCAAAAAATCTCTGTGTCCGTTCTCCATAGTGCAAGCGCGTGCGTTAAATGTGTCGCGCAGCTTACAGGACGCGTACCATACATTTCGTGCAGTCACCAAGGTTTTGCGTATTTTTAAGTCTCGCGTAGGACGCGTGTAGAACACAGTAGCATCATTCAAATTTTTATTCCACACGTACACGACGTTGTGGCCGACGTAGACAAGGGATGGCTAACTGCACCGTAGTTTCCGTGTTTGTGCATGCAGCAAAAACACTGAACAGTTTTGAAGCGACACTTTGTCACCTGCTAAAATAGTATGTAAAAATGTTTACATTTTCTCTTGTTTATATCGCGTAGCATAAAATCTATCAAGAGTGGCAATCAGTTTTTTTGGGAGCCAGAGTTCGTCTCATCTTCCAAAAACGGCAAAAACCACGACCATCGTTGGTCAAAATGTACGCTACGATGACCCATTACCTCATCGTAGCTTACGGTGCATTGCCATGGCAAATATGCATTGTTACAGTACACTCATCATAAGTTTCCTGAAACCGTTCTTAGGACACAACACGAGTTAAGGAGCGGTAACCCATCGCATCTCGAGTTACGAAGGATCGTAAGCGTAAGTGAAATCGACTCCTGGTTCTTTTTTTACAAACTTACCTCTTCAGGGGATGCTTCAGACAAGATTCCTTCACGCTGGCCACTGACCAAACAAAAAGGACAACAGTGAAATGAATATGCTTGCCGCAACTTTTGTTCATGAAGGCATACATGTATTACTAAAGGCCAACTGTAACATTAGCAAAAATCTGAAATCTTAAAGCGCTAAAATAACGATTTCTAAAATTTCCTTTAAATTGAGAGTACTGGCCATTTAATGGTTGTGATTTTCAAATCATTACTTTAAAAACAAATTGATTTTTGTTTGCTTTTGCTGTTGTGGCTTATTTTTGTTCCCTTAATAGACCAGTTGCGTGTTAGATTTGCATAAATCCTAGAGTCCCGCCCTCGCGCTATGGCACTCGCGTACGAGTGAGTCAAGCACCAGACTATCTGGCAAATCAGGCCGTTCCCAGGTGGTGCAAGCTGGTACATAATAACCGGCGCGAAAGTCTGTGCGGTACCTGGAATACCTCACACGTTACTCTATGCATTTTGGAGCTGGACCATCTGAAATTACATGTTGAACATGTTAAAACATGTACTCATCGTGAATTTTCGTCAAAATAATGAAATAGAACGTGTTTTTTTATTTGAAATCGATGTCAACGTTTCCAAACTGTAATTATGCATGTGACTGGTTTGAAGTTGCCGATCAACATGTTCAATCAACATGGTCCAGCTTAAAACTACATAGAGTAATGTGCGAGGTATTCCAGGTACTGCACGGTTACCATGTACCAGCGTGCACCACCTGGAAACGGCCCGATTTGCCAGGTATAGCATGGTGCTTGACTCACTCGTACGTGAGCACCATATAGCGCGAAGGCGGGACTCTAGCATTTATGCAAATATATCAAGCAACTGGTCTATTGAGTCCAACTCATGCATATTTATGATACGTAATGATTGCACTTTTGACGGACTTGAAACAAAGATAAGAAATACAACATGTAGCACAAAGATCATAAAGAGAGACCAACTCATACTGGATTGGTATTGTGATGATTTCAAACTGGTATCACACTTAGAAAAAATTAGCACAAGAAGTATGAAGAGAAACTAAATATGAAAATGCATACTCTTGATACTAAAACACATTTTTTTTAAAACTATGAATATGAACAAAATACAAAGATACATGCTCATAACAATGAAAAAGTATGACGGATGTTTATTCACCAAGTGACATGGAAGTAGTTGCGGCACATTCCGGCGTCACATGAGATGCATATACCAGTGCGGCTAAACCTCTCATCCTCACAGTACACACACGTCTGCAAGATGAAGGAACACATGGCATTGTTAAGAATATTCACCTTAATAGATACTTGAATAGGCCATTTATGTAATGTATCCAAATTCATTGCCTAGTGATGAGCTATTTCATTCACCGGTTACTTGAGATTTGATTGTTCCAAACAAAACCGGTCAAAACTTGTAACAGTGTGTGTGATGTATAGTATAATTTGCTGAAGGGGCCGTCCATAAAGTACGTATGCACGAAGGGAGGGTGGGGGTGGGGGAGAGGGGGGAGAGGGGGATCTGGAGCCAAGGCGTACACCCAACGTTAATAAAAAAATATATGGGTGACATCACAAATTTTGCGTACTGGGGGGAGGGGTGGTTTCCTGCCTTCTCAAAGTTAAGAAAAAAAAACTTTCCCAAAAAGAACCATTTGAATATACGAATATGAATACCAAAAACTCTGGATGCTAGGATAGGGCGACAATTTGTGTGTAAAAAAGCTATATTAGGGCAACATGCTCTATTAGGGTGATATTTTGGTGTCGTCCTAATATTTTTGAGATTAAAAACCATTTTTTTTAGGTCTAGGACTAGAACCGTCTCTCTTAGCTCTGCAACCATTTTTGAAAGCTTTGGGTAAAAAAATAAGTTGTCAATTTGAGTGATTCTTGCCGAAATTTCGGTGGTCCCCGGGGAAAGGCTTCCCGAATTGTCGCCCCATTGCGGCATTCAGCGTTGTTTAAAAAACTATGAATTGTAGGTTAGGGCGACAAATCGTGTGTAAAAAAGGTATATTAGGGCGACGTGCTCAATAGGGCGACATTTTGGTGTCGCCCTAATATTTTTGAGTTTAAAATTAATTTTTTAAGGTCAAAAACCATTTTTTTTAGGTCGAGAACCATTTTTATTAGGTCTGGAACTGTCTCTCTTAGGTCTGTGACCATCAGTGGAAGCTTTGGGTAAAAAAATAAGGTGTCATTTTGAGTGATTCTTGCCGAAATTTCGGTGGTCTCCGGCGAGAGTCTTCCCGAAATGTCGCCCCATTGCGTCATTCAGCGTTCTTTAAATTATTATTATTATTATTTTTTTTCTTTCTGGTATTCATACCAAGGATTCCTCAATAGTGCTCATTGCACTGTCACTCGCAAGCGTGAGGAAACCCATGAAGAATTGGAATTAGAAATGGCTTATATATTTGGCTTAAGTATTGAACTGAATACCGCCCCAGGGTCTTAAAGCACAGCCCTGTAATGAATCTAAACTTACCCGCACACCCCATTTCCCAGTCGGCATCTCGGACAGAGTGACCCAGCGAAGCTTCTCTACGTCGGCAAATGCCACACCAGGAACATACAATGCACACACTACGTGAACCCACCTGGCAAAGAGAGAGTATGCGAGAAAAACATAAACTCTAAAGTGTACATGTTTGCATCAGTGCATACTTTTATATAGGAATTTAAAACTGGAAATAACTTCTTTCCCAAAGTGATTTGTCAGTGATTCACCACCGCCAACCCCCCCACCCCCTCCCCCCGCCCCCCAAACCTCGAGTTCTACAGGGTGTCCCTGAAAAAAAAGCAACTGAATATTTTTTTTTTAGCAGGTGGCAGGCTTTACCTTCCTGCATCAGTTTCTTTGAAGATGCCTCCAGGATTAGGGCACAACTCGCATATCTGTGGAAGAAAAATATTTTTTTTTATTTGATTTTGTTTGGGTAATTTTCTTAATTAAAGCAGCAGAAAGTCTTTTGTCAATAATACACCATTGACTGCAATGAACAACAGAGCATGCCACAAATTCTTCTTGAAATTGCCAAAAAAAAGGTAAAAATCTGTCTTAAAATTGCACATTACTTGGAACATTTAACATTAAAGTTAATATACTTTTCCAAAAAAAGAAATGCAATGCATAGTTCCGACCTGTCAATCAATCGAACCCGCCGACCAATCACAACAGAGCTGGCAGATATCACTGACATAGGTCAAAGTGCACTGTCTCACAACAACATGATCACGCGATATGTTCTGCCGGCCCCATACAATTTGTACAGTGTTGTATGCGATGATCCGTGTGTATTTGTGGTTTCAAGGCTGGTCGTTTCGTTGTTCAAAGGTACGAAAGCACGTATGTCATGATATGACATCTCTGTATTACTGGCCCTTTACTCAGTGTGTTCTAAGATAACTGTCGACCCTGAAACATGAATGCCTTTAAGTTTTCTCCAATGAATCTGTGCTTTCCGTTGAAAGTCCAATTGCTTTGTGCGTAGTGTGTCGCCATTTTTGACGATAGCGTGTGAGCCATAGCAACAATATCAACGGGGGCGGGGCTAACTAGGCAAACTCAGAACTATGCATTAGGGTCTCAGGTTATCAGTCTCTGTTTTTCAGTGTCTTTGTCAGTCAGATGTAGTTTTTGTCGTGTCCATATGTTTAACAGTTTTATTTTATCTTTTTAACTTGTAATTGTACAATGTCAGCCTTATGGCTACCTGATGCAAGAATATTTTAATAAACCAGAATATTAATAATAATAATAATAATTTTCTTAAATTTGTTGATCAAAACAGAAGACTTGTGAAAAACAAGGGCCTCACTGATCAACCAATCACTTTGGAATCGCTTTCAAGACTGTTCTGCTTCAGTAATTTCATCCAGGTTTGAACAAAGTGATTCCCACAGCAATGAAATGTGACATTTCCTGTTTCTGAGAGAATCCTGTTAACACTATGAGCAACTAACAATGGAAATTGGGCACAAACCATCGTTAGTAACAACGGTTTGTGCCCAGTTTCCATTGTTAGTTGCTCATAGTGATTTTGTTGGATTCTCAACATGAATAAACCTGCATGGGAAGAGCTAACTTTTGGAACCACTGTTTCAAAAAACAGCCCTGGAAGTGCAGGTTCTCAGGGAGCACTTTAGGCAGAGTGGTGCACTTATGGAGGCTTGTGCAGTCAGCCTTGCCACAAGAGGTGTTCACACACTTTTGCAATATAAAGCAAATAAATTCTGTGCTAAGAAGAAAATGTATGTGCTTAGCAACGCCATGACATTGGCCCCAGAATTGAAATACAAACAGAATTTTACCCCTTTACTATGGACAAACCCAACTATGAAACAAACCAAGGCCTAACATACTGGGTTAGTGACTCCCGCTTTGCACGTATCACAAAACCATGGTTCGGTTGAACTCGCTGTTTGCACACTACTGGCAGAGTCACTGTCAGACAAAATTTCTCCATAACATCCTACAATGAAGGAAATCGGATGATAAAATAGTTAAATGAGTTTGGTATGTATTGCACAAATAGCATTTTAAAGGTCCAGTCGATCATTTGCAATGACCCCAAAAAGTAATCAACGAGTTTACAGGGGAAAAGTTCTGAAAGTAAAGATTGAATTAATAGCAACTATCCATTAAAAGGTTTTTCGCTCAAAATGATATAATTTTACCAGAAAATAATTCGTAAAGATGAAATTATTTAGATGCAAACGATTTACTTATTTTTGGTTCGCATCTATGCGGTCCAAAATGCATGGGCGCTGTGTACTCCATGTGCGTGTTCCAACGCAATGCATTTTTATGGATCGCGCGCACACGCAGTATGTGCGCCACAGAGTGCATGACGCAAGCCACATAGTACCCGATCAACTGAGAACGAATATTTGAAACACCCCGCCAAGACCAGGAAAATGCATATGGATTTTCATGGATTTTTTAAACGTGGTACATTTGACAAAGCTGAAATTTCTTCGGATGAGTTTGTTGATGTCTTTCTTTTGATTTATAATGGTTTTATTCGCAGAATCGCTCAATAACAGATCTACAGGGCCTTTAAAGTTTATGCTCTCCCAGTATTCATTGTCTGTCACCAATGAAGATACACAGATCTGATGTGTAAAAATCAGCACAAAAAAATTGTACATGTATATCATCATTTCAAAAAATGTTGCACACCTCCGTACAAATGTAAGGTGCGCATTACGCATGCGCCATGGACACGTGTTGTTTGGTGTAGCAGCAATATAAAACAAGCTAATTGCGGATTTACAGAAAGGGGGTCCCCAGTTACTGGGATTAGTCTATAGCAAAGAAATCAGGATTTGAATTTGGATTGAAATCTGGATTCAAATTGGGCTTAAATCAGGATTCAAATCTGGATTTAAATGCGGCCCTGAGGTTGATGTCATCTTGAAATTATTATTATTTTTATTATTTCTTTCTGGTACTGAAAACAAGGATTTCTAAAAATTCGCCCATTGCACTGTCACTCGCAAGTGTGAGGAAATCCATGATGAATTAGAAACGGCCAGAGACACCGGGGAATCCCCTTGCTTTTCACAAAAGAATGCTCTGCGATCTTTAAAGTATGTTACCGATACCTAACACACTGTACCAACGGCTTTACATCCCTTCCAAAGGATGGAGCAAATGTAATTAAGTGCCTTGCTCAAGGGCACAGGTACCCCAGCCGGGGCAAGTTTTGAACCCGCAACCCCAAGTTTTCACCTGTGATTGCGAGTCAGTGACCCAAACCACTCGGCCACGGTACCTCACTAACTGTCTTGGCATTAAGAGTGCAAACATTTACAAGGTAAATTTACAATCCTTGTTCAAACGTTATTAACAAGACAAAATGAGCAGAAGTTTCAATCATGTTCTTACCTTCATGAACTCCGATGCCACAGCTATCACATTCCACAATCTCATCGCTGTCAATGCTGTGGCCAAAATAAGAACATGCGTAAATCTCTATGCATGATATCGTGTATTGATTTTTTAAACATGATGGCAACATTTTAAACATGGCAGCGAAAATTATGGTTAGCACAAGTAAAACATTGTGGGCCACCGACATTTTTATATAGGGCAATTTCACGCTGTCACGGGTCACTAAACCCGTGTTTGTCCTCCAAATCGGGGAGAGAACAACAGAGCCACGAGCAAAAAACACACATGTCTGCTAGCAGAAAAGCACGATGCTCTATTTATCTCTTCCTGATCTGGAGGACAAACACAGGAGATGTTTAGTGACCCATGACAGTATGAAACCGCTCTATTGACCACCTTCGAACACGTGCAAATACGCCATTTTGGGAGTCAAATAATGCCGAGTCATTGTGGAAGCGATGTGCGTGCGCGCTGTGTGTGTCTCTGGTTGGCGTAACGCAGTTTAATTCAGCCTTAGCATTGCGCGTTACGTACGCTATGGACACACACAACGCGCACGCACATTGCTTCCAGAACGACGTGGCATTATTTGACTCCCAAAACGACGTCATTGGCACAAGCTCAATAGGTTGGAGAACACTGCATATTCCAACTATAACAAGCAACAAAAGAAATGCAAAATTTTCTCCACTTTTTGATTGAAAAGCCAGTCAATCTTTCAGCACACAGAAGCTTTACGCAGTCATGCGTAATGAAGCCGTTACGTGAATATTTTGATGTCAACTTAATTACCACAGAAATTTGCGTTTCTTTTGTTGACCACTATAGAAAAATGGCGCATACTGGCTTTCAAATTGTATTAGGTTAGATCTAGTCCATACCTCACTTCTCCCAGGCAGACAGCACATATCAACATCTTCAGCTTTGCAGAAGGCTTCTCACCGGAACCAGTCTATAAAGTAGAAATACCAGAAGAACCATGTTAAATCTAAAAATTGCTTCCTGTTTTCTTGAAGATCCTCCTAGGTAGCTACAGGGCAACAACATAAGTTGGCTAATCTCAGCAACCCAATCCATAGTTCCGACCTGTCAATCAGGCCGAACCCGCCATCCAATCACAACAGAGCTAGCAGACAGCGCCCTCATAGGTCAAAGTGCATTGCCTCACAACATCACGCGATTTTCTACACATACAGTTTGTACAGTGTTGTATGCGGTGATCCGGGTGAATTTTTGGTTTCGCTGTTCAAAGGTAAGAAAGCACGTATTTCATGTTATATACCTTATGCGTAGATTCCAGTCATCTGATTGGTTAAAAGTGGGGGCATTGAATCGGCTAGACCCGGCGCGTATATGCCCACCGGTCAATAGTCTTTGCCATGCCCCGGGCATAGTCATTTAGCG
This sequence comes from Henricia sp. BOLD:AAB3569, assembly GCA_037783545.1. Taxonomy (NCBI): domain Eukaryota; kingdom Metazoa; phylum Echinodermata; class Asteroidea; order Spinulosida; family Echinasteridae; genus Henricia; species Henricia sp. BOLD:AAB3569. The sequence goes on along the minus strand of JBBELK010001153.1, from coordinate 47,458 downwards.
GGTTCCGGACGCGCGCATTACATGTGTTAGCATAGCTATAGCTGTGCACCAACTATGCAGCTGTGCGCTTCACGTAAACATTCATCAGGACGGTAATGGCGGAATCTCGACGTCATTTTGTCGTCTGTCGTAGATGATGAAGTCCTTAAGAAAGTAAGAGAAGTGGCCTACAGTGAAAACTGTGTCAGGTGAAATGTGCTACTAAAGTGCCAGGTGATTATGCTACAATGTTTGCTGTAAATATACAACTTTTCCGCCGTAGACCAGCTTCCGAAATCGAAACGCGAAGGACCACTGTCATGACTGTATGATGTATCGTTACTTTTAACCAACCAGATGACAAAAATCTACACATTCGGTATATAAAACAAATATTGACTGCTGTTTATTCGGGTCATGGTTAAGATTATAGGCCCTCGGTGATCTCGAAGCCATGACTATGCACCTCGGCTTCCGCCTCGGGGCATAGTCATGGCTTCGAGATCACCTTGGGCCTATAATCTTAACCATGCTCCTCATTGCAGTCAATATTTGTATAATATGACATCCCTGTATTACTGGCCCTTTACTCAGTGTGTTCTAAGATAACTGTCGACCCTGAAACATGAATACCTTTGAGTTTTCTCCAATTAATCTGTGCTTTCCGTTGGAAAGTCTCATTGGTTTGTGCAGTGTGTGTGGACATTTTGACGATGGCGTGTGAGGCATAGCAACAATATCCAAGGGGGCACGGTTAACTGGGCAAAATCGGAACTATGCACTCCTTTAGAGGATCATATGAAAGAAGTAACAATGGGCCTGTTACAACCATTTTTGTGAATTTAGCACTTTCATGAATAGTTTTGTGAATTTTCTACCATTTTTGAGAATAGGTCACAATTTTTTAAAAATTCCCCGTTTTGTAAACTTTTAAACTTACAGGTTTTGTAAACAATCTTTTGTGAAATAGCCACTTTTATGTATGTTGTTTGACCACTTTTATGAAATTATATAAGTGGACGAAAATTCACAAAACTCGAGACATATTTACAAAACTGCTAAATTTGCAAAAGTGGTTCTAACAGTGGCTTTAGGTAAATAAATGACAACAGCACAGACCTTATCCAGGCCTTTACTGCTATTGAACTTGGCCTTAGTGATGAGTTCTCTGATACTGGTCTCGTTTTTAACGTCGGATACGACGACCGAATCATCGCTACCACCGTCATCATCATCATAGTCTCCCCCATCACTGCTTATATCATCTCCTTCATCCACCTCACCGACAGAACCACCAGAATCTATGGAATGAAGATAACATTCAAGTGTGTATTTAACCACTTCGCAGCGGCTAGGCATTTTTCAATTTATTCCCCTGGAGCGGGAGACTGTACTTGCAGTTTTGGTTATGCAGTATACATGTATGTCTCTGGGGCTGGAGACTTGATGAGGCGAAACAAAATAAATGGTGCGTTTACGGTAACAAAAAAATCCAGGTAGGTAGGTAGGAAAATACTTTTTTTTTTTCATTTTTTTTTTACATTTCAGTTCATGCATTTGCGTATTGTTTTGCAATGTTTGAAACTCACTATTAACACTATTAAACATGTTCACGTACAAGTGTAGAAAATGTTATGTTCGTTGGAAATTTTTGCAAATAGTGCTCATTTAAAATTATCAGCTTGAAAATTGGCAATAAAAAGTTTGAGGTCGGCAATTTGGCCTCAACAATTCCAGGTAGGTCGGGTTACCGTAAACACACCATTTATTTTGTTTGGCCTGACTAGTTTTTATTTCAAGTTGTTAATCAATCTTATTCCCCAAGTCCAGTCACAAGTCATTTTCAAAAACCACAAACTGACTTGACCCCAAGTCAACAAGATAAAAGACCAGCTCTGCCCTGGTCTAATTCATGTGCTAATTCTGTATAACCGCCCCCAAGACACTCATACTTCGAACTGCATATGCAGTTCCCGCCCCCCTCACCCCTCCCCCTCGCGAAGTGGTTAAAGGGGCGTGTCCATTTTTATATCGTCAAAAATTCACTGAAGTTTAGTAAACTAATTGAACCAGTTCCATAGAACAGTGCAGTGATTACACCAACCTTTTTGCTTCCACATCCAAATTGGAGATTGCAAAATTCCTGTTTTCTTCCCATGGATAGTATTTTGGGGAGGTATTTTATATGATTGTTAGTTTCGGACGAAAACCACCACCCCCCTCACTGCTCCTTGTTCGTCTCTTCTCCTTCCAGTCCATTTTTTGCCACTTCCCCAGGCCTCTTTCCTGGCACTCCTAAACCCTATTGTGTTCACCTTCTATCCCCAGGCCTGCCCTTTGTTCCCTTATTACAAAGATTTCCACTGCAACCCGGGTCATTCCGTGTGAAATCACCTAGAGGTTGTCAGGGGTCCGACTCGGATTTGGACAAAACTTTTTCTAAAAATACTTCAACCTATGTCATGAACATGTACAAAATTTTAGAGGCCAACTCCAACTCATTACTGAGATATGACCTCCAGAAAATGCCTACCCTACCCACTTTTTCCCAATCGTAGCCATGCCATTGAAGTTTTTGACATTTTTGGAGGCCTGTAGCTCAAAAATGCTTGGGAATTTTTACCTGAAAATTGATATACACATAGATTGGCATCCAATCTGCATGATTCTGTTATCAAAAGTACGGTACCACGTTTCCTTTTCGAGATGTCGCTCCCCGAAAACTCTAATTTTTGATTATCGTGGTAACTTTATTTCATTTTTGGCTCCCCATGGTGCCCACATGGATGGTCGGATTGACTTCATATTTTATATGCACACACACTAGGCACATGGGTTTGCTTCACATCAAGGACAAAGCAATTCCACCCTTTTTGGGGGCGTGGTCAAGGTTTAAAAGTGGGTCCGCAAAGAAAAATGGCAAAATGAGCCTCCTCTTCTGAGGGGTGGTTCCCCCGATAGGTCACTACCCAAGCGATTGAAACTTACATATCTTAAAATACTGTATCCAATCTACCTTTGGTATAAAATTTGGTTTGGTATCTTTTTTCCTTCATGGTTTTTTGAATTTTTGTAAAAGGTCAATATATTGCTCAAAAACGCTAGTTTTAATTGCATTATACATGTATACAGTGTACAACATGTTACTATGAGAGCAGTCTAACATGTCATATTTAATACCTGTTCAATTCTACAGGTTGTCAGTTCAAATCCAGGTGATGGCAATGTGGGTGTGCCCTTGGGCAAGACGCTTTGCTATGGACTACCTGGCTTCACCGGGAGCAAATGGATACATGTACCTACATGTACATATGTATGAGAGTAAAAGTGTTCTGTGTTTGATTGTTGGGCTCTCATCATGAGAGTCTAACAGGCAACCAGTGCTATACATGTATGCTCTCCCAGTGACCAGGGGTAATCATGTGGGCACCTTGCTTATACATGTAGTAGATTTGTGTGCGAACTATAATATGTTATTGGGGCATGCACGACAACTGAGTGGTGTACTGTAACAGACTGATGAATCCTGAAATCCCAGGTTGGTGGCTAGAATCCCGGTCTCTGTGGTACCTGTACCTGGAAGGGTACATGTAGTAAAAAGTGATGTTTCATTACCTTAAGTTTTACCTTGGAAAGATGCATTTTCCGTAAGGATCATCGAGATCCTAGGAGAGAGTTTTTGATTATGCTTTGATTATGTCATGAGCTTTGTGTGCATTGTTCATCAGACTGGTCATAGGGGGGAAGGTGGTCTCTCTGTATGCCATGTGCATTCTAACAAAAAAACACAAAGAAATTTTTAAAAAAGGACGACAAAAGATAAGGCCCTCTGGTGCTGACACATAAAATATCCCCACTCCCTATAGACTGTTAGTCTCGTTTCAGGTCACACTTCCGGAGACCTGTCGGGAATGGCATTATGGGGTTTTAACTTTGTGACGATATCCTGTGATTTTTCATCTCCTTTGATTTTTCACTGGAAATCGCAAAGACCGTATAAATCCGAATCGAGTACTTTTGACAACGGCCATAATGCACTGAATTCGCGGCAACTACACTGCGGCAAAATGTTTGCACCAGTTGCAGACTACCAGCGATGCGGTGTCATGGCGGTATGGTTTTTCTATTACGTGTAGGGTTACCAGTTTATGTCAGACACAGAAATATTAAAAATTTTATTAACTTTTTGCTCAATCAACATTTTGCACAGGTGATAAATGAGATTTTAAGGATTTTTATAGTGGACCCCGAATCGGTAATTTTGAGGCGGTGTCAAAATGGTAACGAAACTGTCCCCACGCGTGATATAATTTATATCTAAGATCTCCGGAAGTCAACGAGTCTCGCAGAGTCCCGCTCGTTCTCGAGGTCAACTTACACGGTCTATTGTGGGTGCACGTGCCCACTTTTGAAGGCATACAGAGTTCATCCCGCATACAGAGTGCACCCCACCACTCAGTTGTCGTGTCCCAATAACATATTATAGTATGCACACAAATCTACTAAAAAAGCAAGGTGCCCACATTATTACCCCTGGTCACTAGGCTCACTGGAGAGCATACAGCCCTGGTTGCCTGTTGGACTCTCATGATGAGAGCCGAACAATCAAACACAGAACACTTTTACTCTCATACATGTACATGTAGGTATCCATTTGCTCCCGGTGAAGCCAGGTAGTCCATATCAAAGCGTCTTGCCCAAGGGCACACTCACATTGCCATCACCTGGATTCGAACTGACAACCTGTAGAATTGAACAGGTATTAAATATGACATATTAGACTGCTCTCCTTTTAATAGTAACAGGTTGTATACTATGTATAATGCAATTAAAACTAGCGTTATTGAGCAAAATATTGACCTTTTACAAAAATTCAAAAAACCTTGAAGGAAAAAAGATACCAAACCAAATTTTATACCAAAGGTAGATTGGATACAGTATTTTAAGATATGTAAGTTTCAATCGCTTGGGTAGTGATCTTTCGGGGGAACCCCCTCTCAGAAGAGGAGGCTCATTTTGCCATTTTTCTTTGCGGACCCACTTTTAAACCTTGACCACGCCCCCAAAAAGGGTGGAATTGCTTTGTCCTTGATGTAAAGCAAACCCATGTGCCTAGTGTGTGTGCATATAAAATATGAAGTCAATCCGACCATCCATGTGGGCACCATGGGGAGCCAAAAATGAAATAAAGTTACCACGATAATCAAAAATTAGAGTTTTCGGGGAGCGACATCTCGAAAAGGAAACGTGGTACCGTACTTTTGATAACAGAATCATGCAGATTGGATGCCAATCTATGTGTATATCAATTTTCAGGTAAAAATTCTCAAGCATTTTTGAGCTACAGGCCTCCAAAAATGTAAAAAACTTCAATGGCATGGCTACAATTGGGAAAAAGTGGGTAGGGTGGGCATTTTCTGGAGGTCATATCTCAGCAATGAGGTGGAGTTGGCCTCTAAAATTTTGTACATGTTCATGACATAGGTTGAGGTATTTTTAGAAAAAGTTTCGTCCAAATCTGAGTCGGACCCCGACCAATTTTCTGAAATTTTAGGTGATTTCACACGGAATGACCCACCCATCTTTCTGCCGGACTGGTTATCTTTGTTTTTTTTGCTTGTGCCCGCACAGGTACGGGTTCTCCCAAACAATGGGAGACGTTAAGGGGAGGTTTAACAAAGAAAACAATATCGTCCGCGATTGCCACGCGAACGTCCTCGATTCGCTCATGTACAAAACAAACGAGAGTAAGAAGAAAAAAAACTGTCCAAACAAAAGAGGAACAATGGGGCGTCCGCGGTGGTATGTGAGTTCACACCTACATGTGTGTGTGGTGTGTGTGAATTTTTCTCCCTTCTTTTAAAATATTTAATATTAATTACATTCTTGAATATGAATATTTATACCTGGTTCTTCATGTTCATTAATTTCAAAGTCGCTATCATTTTCACTATCACTCAAGCCGAAGTCTAGCTGGAGTAGATGTCGCTCAACGGGCTTGACTCGACGCTTCTTGGGGTCCCGTTTATCTGTAGAGATACAATAAAATGAGACTTGCAAAGTGATCAAAGGTGTTTCCTGATTGCAAGTTTAAATTAGGGCCCATTATAACATTTGCAATTTAAATATAAACATTCACATAAATATACCTTCAAATTGTATGGTTTGTTTTTTTATTTTGTGTCAAAAGAATTTCTGGCATTTTGACTCCACAAAATAATGGAATGTTTCCCGTAGTCGTATTTCCAGTTGCATCTTGTTGAGTTGAACTACGGCTGAGCCAATAAATATGATTATAATTGGGTCGGCCGGGCGAGTAGGCTAGGGAGCGAGTTGGCTAGGCCTAGGGGGCGAGTCGATCAGGGGCGAGTTGGCGAGGGGACGATCGAGTTGAAAAGGGACGAGTAGGTAAAGGGCGGGTCAACACTGACAACAGGTTGGCTCGTGTAAACCGACTTATTTTAGCCTTCTTAAAGTAGGCAGTGGCCGGCTGGGCATGTTGGGTGGGTTATTCTTTTTTAAAAAGGGCATCAACATGATTAAAGAGCGCCCTCTTCGGTTGAACTTGACATGCTTGAAAATCAGCACACACACACATGATCAGGCACATTGGTGGGAATGGGTCCTTACAAATTGCTTCATACAGAAAGTCAACATCATCTGCAACTCCAGATTTCTCCTTGCTTTCATTCTCTTCTGCCATGTCTGCCATTATTATAATTAAAGACGATCAACAGCCAGAAAATTCAGAGACAAGCCAAGCTTTGTTCACATCACACACGGAATCACCGAAAAAGACCTATAGCGCCACCACGCGGCGTACGAGGTGAGGCTCTGTTCTTTTGCCTAGACTGATTTCCGGTCCACATAATCCACATACGACGTCGAATCGTGTGCGTATGTGGAATATGTGGTCCGGGAACCAGTTTACGTATGTTGTGCGAGCAACGTGTGGTGGCGCTGTTCTTTCCAGATTTGTCATCAAAGCAAACTTTTTTGCTCTTGCACTCGTCGCCAAAAAACTGCCAGAATGCAGGGATTGAGTCTGAAATCACTGAGAAATCACTATGCAGTGAGTGTCGGACTTTCGTCTCATAAATGTGCTGTGTAGGCTTAGGGGCTTTACAGTCTCACTTCGCCGGCCCGTCGCACTTGCCCCGGGCCGGCATTGGGATTGGATGACAAAATTGCCCGGCCAAATGTGCATAAACCTATGAGGCGGACACCAACTAGGCAACTTTTTTACTCATTTTCACGAAAACCAAAAAGAGTTCAAGAATCAACCTCCCACCACTTTATCTTTGACACATATCAAACATACTGACAAACATGTCCCGAAACAAAAATGTTGCAAATGCGAGAAATCATCGGGGATTTCCTTCGTAGTGGGGGAGTCCGTGTACCGCGCTCGCAGCTCGGTATGCGCAATGCAACACGCGCCGTATAGCCACGGCGTGGTTGGATTGAGTGTTCTGCACTGCGAGTCCATGCTACACGGACTCGCCAGCCACGAAGGGAATCCCCGATGATTTCTCGCATTTGCAACATTTTTGTTTCGGGACATGTTTGTCAGTATGTTTGATATATATTGAAGAAGTGGTGGGAGGTTGGTTCTTGAACTCTTTTTGGTTTTCGTGAAAATGAGCAAAACAGTTGCCGAGTTCGCGTCAGCCCCATAGGTTTATGCACAAATTGCCGGGCAATTTTGTCATCCAATACCATGATGCATTGCGAACGTCGATAAGGTTTATTGCCACTTCGCCCCATCAACACTTCGTCCCATTGTCACTTCGCCCTGCCACTTCGCTCCGCCACTTCACCCCATTGCCACTTTGCCCCGCCGCCATTTCAAAATGGCTTAGGAACTTTTTTCATCGTCGTAGCGAGATTCACAACTTCCGCCGCAAGCGACGCCCTTCACAATAAACGGATGTAATGGCATGCACAAATTGCGGCCGCTTCACCGACATCCGGGAACTTGCGCGATTTCCCTGTTTATTTCTATGAAGAATTAGTGGCGAGGGTGTATGTATTTATACCGTAAGCAAAATAATGGAAAAAGAAATTGGATATATCGCTATCGTTCACAATAACATCAGTTATCATGGTTGTGATCAGACTGAAATATCGTCAGGAGATGGGGCGATGTTACTCCTAGAATCAGAGGTTCCCTTTGATAGACGCGGTCAGAGTACACACTACGTCTTTTCATGCTCAAATGCGACATGTACATGTAGGTCTACTCTATGATCGATTGCACAGTGTGGCGCGCTAAAAAAACCAAAAACACAAAAAGAAATCTGTTTACCGGTACTGGTCGCCACTTTTGATGACTTAATAAGTTAATGACCAACAAAACTGAATATTTTGAAGGAAAGTAATTTTAGGAGTGAAAAACATTAAACAATTTCCTTAAAAAAACATTTTCTGCCCAGTTCCATAGACTTAACACATGGTGTCTCAGTGGCGACCGTTAAACTGAATTTATACCCAAAAAAAATTCCTATAAAGTTAAGACCAAAAAACAATTAATACTTTTTATTCTTGTATGTAAACGTAAACATTTTGACAAAAGTGCAATTTTTGTTCTTGCGCACAATTTCAACAACCACTGAATAACAACAACCACTCATTGTGTGCGTAAGAACTCTGTGCACTCATCACTTTTTAAGTGACAAAAATCAGAAAAGTGTTTTTTGAGTTACGCCAAAAAGTATCAGACGGGAACTTACTTTTTTGGTTCGATGTATTTCCTTTCATTTGCGGGAACAAAACAGGTTTTGCGATGCTGTTTGCCGGGCAGATAATGGGCTGAATTATGCGGCGTGTGGGCAGCGCCAGCTCGCGCACTAACCGTGCACGTAAAAACGTAACGTAAACGTCGGCATAGTCACCAGGTCTGTGACCTCGCCACCCTATTCATCAGCCATTGTTCATCAATAGGGTGGCGAGGTGACGGACCTGGCGTTACTTCAATTTCGAGAACCGCGCCGTGCAAACTTTTCCCGTTGAACGCACAATGGTTTAGTTGGACAAGGGTCGAGTTGACTTCTCCGGTTAAACGCACAATGTTCTAGTTGGTACAATGGTCCAGTTGGTTCAAGTCAAGTTGAAGTTGGCAAATGGTCGAGTTGACCTGCACCCGAAATAACAATAAGCAGAAGCCTCCATGTCTTCACATCTCTATTCTTACTAATCATTCTTCGTTTTGTACAGATAATATAATATTATCAAATGAAAGGGAATATAAGCAAATGAAAGGAAATATATTTTGTGGTAAATTTTCGTGTTTGGTAGCAAATCTCTCACAACCGACTCGCGTGCTACAAAAAAAGAATAGTACGCATAAGAAGTTCAAGTAAGAAAATAAAATGAACTGCTATAAAAATTAGCTTTTACCATTTTTTCATTATGTATTATTAGTGAGTGCTACGTGTAATGGGTTGTCATTCTGCTTCATTTTCCTCCTCTGTAGCTGGTTCCCCTGTTTATCTCAGTGGGCGTCGGGGCAGTTTTTGCCACTTTCTACCTCGGTCGCTTGGTACTGAAAAACCCTGATGCAACGTAAGTACACTATGTGAGTACACTATGTGAGTACACTATGTGTAGTTCATTTTAAACGTATGTTTAAGAGTGGCCAAACCCACCTTTATTCCCTAAGTAATACACATCAAACAATTTGGAGTCTCCACTCACATTGCATGCCATGTATTCTTTATCGATATTACAGATGGGATAAGAAGAATAATCCACACCCATGGACAAAAATTAAGCCTGACGAGAATATAAAGGTATATGTTTCACTTGTACACAAAATCCATATATGAAGCATTGATGCATCTATGTAGCTAAAATTTCTTCAGGCTAGTTTACCAACATTCTTCCTTAGATATGTTACACTCTTATTCCACGAATCTGTAAAAAGTTATGGTTGTTTTTTCGTATACATTGAACAGAGATTTTAAGGAAGTTACCTCCTGGAATCAACACATAATGTAATTTTAAGATATACTTCCCACTTGCACTTTTGTCGCAAATGTTGCTTTTCTGTAGAAAAATCATGTTTTCTTTTTCAAAAATTGCCTTCAGTTAGTGCACAAGATAACTATTTACGCGCGCGCGCAGCACCCTCTGTTGTCGCGCTTACGCACAGACCGCTCGCCACGTCATCTTGTGCATTGCTTTATGCAGTAATTTTATCATTTATTTATCTCAGAAATGCAACATTTGCGACGGAAGTGTCAGTGGGAAGTATATCTTAGAATTGAATAAGCTATCGATTCCAATATATAAATTCACCCAAATCCGTGTTCAATGTATATTAAAAGAAATCCCAAAATCCATATATGTGAAGCGTTGATGCATCTATGTAGCTAAAATTTCTTCAGGCTAGTTTACCAACATTCTTCCTTAGATATGTTACACTGTTATTCCACGAATCTGTAAGAAGATATATCTTGCAAATGATACATAGGGCCTTTAACAGAGCTACCAACCCTCATGGATTTTGGGGAAGACATCTGGGAAAACAACAGGTTCATTCTGTGACTCCAAGCACATCTAAAAAATCCCCAAGGTTGTTAATTAACAATCCAGGAGGGTTTATATCCATGTCAGGACTCACAAAATTAGTCATTTTCTGAAGAATCTTGTGTAAAATCCGGGAGGGTTGGCAGCTAGCTCTGCTTTAAGTAGCTTAACTGAGCATAACTGGAGAAACTGGTAGAAGAAAAGAAAATTATTTTATGAAAGAAAAAGAAATTTATTTTACTCTGTTAATTTTGTTCTCTCTTGCTTTTCCCCCCAGTTTTATGCCCCAGGAGGAATCGACTTCAAAAAACTGAAGTCAAATCGTCCAGAATTGTAAAACGCCAAACCTAACTTCCCACAACTCGCAATCCACGCATCAGCAATAGTTGACGTTTTTATTCTGACAATATGGAATGTTGAGTCAACTGTAGTTGAGAAAACCTGTACATAAAATAAAATGATTTAATAACGACAATAAAATTGTGAGCTGCTCTGGGGAAAAGTGACACTGCTTTCACAAAACTCAGTATGTCAAAATAAGTTTTATACAACTTAGGGGCCATTCAAAATAGTCAATGTTAAAAGATTTTGATCTTTTTTTGAAATTGTGGGTGGGTGGGTGGGTGGGTCAAATGAAATAACTGAAAATCGAAAGTCGGGCTTTGCTTCCTCTGACCTCAGTGAACCTTGTTTCAATACCCTTATGCCCAGCACGATATGGGACAAAGGGACTGAAAGGAATTCCTTCGAAATTCCTTGGACGTTTGAGACACAATAGGGGAACAATAGAAGGGGGCGTACCCTCTGCCGCGTGCTGCATATGAATACCGTACCTCAGCTCCTCATACGTGAGGGACGGAAATCAAGAGACAAATGCCTTTCCTTAGTCAACAACAAATGAAAACTAAAGTGAACCGGTTTGTTTACCTTCTACTGATGTTAATACACACACCCAGTTTATCACATGTTGAAATTGACTTTACAGTTTTATGCGGAGGTTGTTTTTATGCGTGAGGGACAGATAATCAATAATATTTTTACATGCATTTTCAACTATTTCTTGAAAATATGATGGCACAGTGTGCCCAGTCAAATTTATTCTGTTAATTTTTGAAATATGATTGTAAAATATGGACATTTCTTAACGGATCGAGGTATTATTTTGATTAATTCAAGAAATTTTGAAATCTTCATGGAGTGTTTACCAGTTTTAGGTCACGCTCTTCATTCAAACTGCTCCTCTCCCTTTTTATATGCTTCACAAAGTTTCTTTAAAAAATTCATTTACATGTAAATATTCCGTTTCCCTCCTGTATACATCAGTATCATCAACATTTATTCTGGATTCTAAAACAATGATAATACTGAGAAAAGGCATTGAACCTGAAAATTCCAACCTACACATTTGTCAAATAAAACTGCCAAGCGTGATGATGTGTGTCGCCTTTTCCCAGAGCAGGGCACATTTTATCTTGGGCCGAGAACTTTTCAAACTGATTTTTCCTTTTCTTATTTTTTTAAGTTATTGGAAGGATTTAAGTTTAGCTTGCTTTGTGATTTGAAGATTTTTGAACTCGTGGAAAATTAAGTTTACAGTGTTTCTAAAAAGCCTTACCTTTAGTTTAAGTATTTCATCTCTGGATTGTTACCTGTTTTTATTGCATGGGGTTTTCAAGGAAATTTACTGATATAAACTTAGACTGAAAATGTCTGAAAATTTTCAAAAATTTAAATTGAATTTCAAATCGGCATGAATTTGGTGGACGAGGTACTTACCATTTTCAATGAAAAATGTTACATTTTATTTCCCAATTAGAAAGTAAATTTTCACATACTGATGTCCCATGTTTATTTTGATGAATTCTGTTTGTAATGCATTATGAGAAATGTGGAGTTGTGTGAACTGTGAACATATGCTAACATGTGATCTCCAATAGTTTCTGGAGCCGATTTCACAAAAAGTGTACGGTAGTTTCTGCAATGCATTGTACTTTTGTGTAATTATCACGAGATTTTTGCACAGCTTACACAATAAAAAAATTGTGTAAGCACACTTGTACAACTGCATAAGGTTTTGTAAAATCGGCTTGCGGTGTAGGCCTACTAGGTACCATATTAGCCCAGGTTGGACGTCATCTTTCATTGCATTACGAGTGACGTCCAGGTTACGATGTCTCTACATAAAACGACTGAAACTTGCACATTCTTTTTTGAGCTAGTTTATCTTTTAATGAACGTCAAATTTATGTCCATATATCCTTGGCGTTGTCATTTACACTAAATTTAATGAAAATATGCTGGAATTTAAAGCACAACCTAACGTTAAATTCCACGGAAACAAACGGAAGCTGTTGTGGCATCACGCGTTGTCAAGTTTGGATATGCAGTATGCGGTAAGGAGTCCAACCTGGGCTAGGCACCATGCATGATACTTGAGTTCAGTGCATAATTTTTGTCACATGTACATATCTTAGGTCGTGTTTTGGAAATGAGTTTGCTGACACATTATAAATATGGTCATAGCTTTTTCAAACAAATCTCACTTTTAATGTTGATCCGAAAACAAACTGTTCATGTAGCACAAACTGTATTCACTTCAGCTGAATCGAAGGCATTCTAGTTGTATTTAGTGTTTTTAGATTCAAGTCAAAACGCACAAGAGTAAAAAAAAAGCACAGTATGCATTGTGTCGCTACAGGGTTAGTAAGTCGCATGCACAAAGTTGAATACAATATTCATCATCTCAACTGCGAAATAAGTGTCCATGATTTGATAACCATTTGTTCTGATGGGTGCAGATTTCAATATGTTCCTGTTAATGTGTAGATAGATGGTTTGACTCAAAATAAAAACGGCAGTACGGCCAATCAATTAAAATAGTTTGTGTATGCTGTTTCTCATCAGTGTTTTTCTTTTTCATCATTTTCACAATGACACTTTTTTGGAAAGGGTATTTCTGAAAAATCACATGTATATTTCTGACATACATTCGCCAATGATTGGGATGCAATGACGGCCATAGCAAACATTTTTATTTTTTTTCCCAGGGACGATTTGAAAATCACGATCATTAAAATGTAAAGCTAATCGTCGGCACTCCCAATTTATAGGAGAAAATGGATTTTTAGATATCATTTTACTAGCTCGTCGAGGTCTAACGGACTCGATGTCTACAGTGCTACCATTTAGGAACAAATTATAATTTCCCAGGCATGCATAATTATATATAAATCAATAAAACTCATTCGGGGAATCGAGGACTTCCACGTCTCATTTTAATTTATTTCAAACTATTCACTGCATTTATACATATTAAATCTATAGACTGGTTACTGTTCGTATTGCTTTGGTTTCACTAAGAGCATCACACATAAGTTAGGAGACATGAAAACCGCAGTGGCAACAAACAAAACATTTCCATTGTTTAAACTAATGTGTACATTCTCAATAACTGGGTCTAACCATTTGCTGGTAATCTGAAACGTGCACTGCTAAAACGCAGGGAAACGGTTCACTGGTATTAGTGTAGACCCAGTAACCTTGGCAACACACAAAAGGTGACACAGCAGCCGATTTCACGAAACCTTATTACGCACTGCGTAAGCCCGCTTGCACAACTTTTTATTGCGTAAGCTCCACAACATTCCTATGAATGGCATACGGGGGGCGTAAGTTGCACAAGCTACAAACATTTTCTTGAAATTGGCTGCCAGTATTATATAGGATGCCACCAATCTCTAACACGCTTCAAATGACAAAAGTCAAGACAAAATCTATGTAATTTGGTTATTCAATTTTAAATATAATGTGTGCTACATACATATTTTGATGGCAAGATTACATGCACTGTATGTGGGTCTTTCCACAGTAAAGGGGGAATTTGGCAACACAGACCATATTTTCGAGGAAATACCTTTGTCTGGTCTCAAAATAAAAGAAATAAGTTTAAATTGTTCTGAAGAGATAACTTAGGCCCAAAAAAGGTTACAAATAGTGTGACATCATGCCTTTCTGACATCATGTCCAATATACGCTCGTAACCGGGATGGACACTTGTTAGGCCATCCCAGTTACGAGCATATTGGAAATTTGTACACGGGGTTTTTAGAAAGGCATGTTGTCACACTATTTGTAACCCTTTTTGTGCCTAAGTTATCTCTTCAGAACTGAAACTTATTTATTTTATTTTGAGACCAGACAAAGGTATTTTCTGCAAAATATGGTCTGTGTTGCCAAAATGGCCCCCTTACTGTGGAAAGACTCATATGCACAGTCTAACACACATCATTTGAAGACTCAACTCGGGCACAAACAAATGTGAAATATTAAGAATTTCAGACTGTCCAAGTTGGTTGCTTGAACCACACTCCAGTGAGAATTTTGGAGCTTGACTCAGAATTCGTCATGGACTTAGGAATATAGACCCTATTCACACGTTGGAATGGTTTAATCAGGCCTCCTGAATCACTTTGGTTGAATTGGAAAGGTGCAAGACTACTTTTGTGTTACCAAAATTGTGATCTGCTCTGTCTAGTCACATTACACATACACGTAAACATTTTGTATAAATTGTTAGTGCTTTATCCAACTGTAATATTTGTAGTTCACATCAACATTTACACTCCTTTCGCAGTGGTTTGTGCGCTCCTAGTTCGTCTTCTCCAACCACTGCTCAACTTGGCAATGTATCCTGTGAAGCGCGTGCATGACGTCACTCAAGACCAAGGCTGGATAACACTTGCCTTGATTGGCCAGCTTCTGTCACCTGACGCAGTAAACGTCACCTTACCGTGCGCGCAAACCACTGCGAAAGGAGTGTAATCAACATTAGGTGTGGATTAAATTTTTAGTAAATTCAAATTTAAACAGAAATAACCAAAAAACAAAACTCAACTGAATTAGGATTAAAAGCGATCCAGTCTTTACTTAATTTTAATCTTATCCAGCGAGTTACGAAGATAAATTTAAACTGGGTCTGTAATTTAACATGGGTATACTTGTACATGTATAAAGAATTAAACTAATATTTCAGATTTATTGTAAAGGTTAAAACAATTCTTGATAAAATAAACAAATGCTGCCTATTGCATATTGTAAAATAATGTAAAATCCGAGTTGTCTTAACTCAACTGACAATTTTTTTGTCATTAATTCTGGTACATGTACTAAGTATGATTCAGTTATTTTTACAAGTACCACAATGCTGTGAACTTCATAGCATTATATGTGACCGACTCTGGCAAAACCCGACGCTTCTCGGCATTTCCCATTACGTGATATGGGCCCACAACCTTAAAAAATGGCCTCTGGGACCAACTTGAAAATTTGGCAGAATCAACATCGGGATACATTCAAGATTTGTTTTGTTGTTTGAACTGTCTCAAAATTCCTCATATTATTGACAAAAAAATTAAATAATCAACTAGTTTGTCAAACTTTAAAGACCAATAGCTCCATTTCAATTTTCACTTTTTCTGATCCGTCATACTTTAATTGGTCATAACTTCGCCAAAAATTATCAGAATTTTCTCAAACATGTTTTAAAAGATACCTTTTTGTATGCACACTAAGCTGATACCAAAACTTAAATTTTGAATTTTTATCACAAGTGTTGGGTTTTGCTGGAGCCGGTCACATATATGCGGTCAAATATTACAAAATCCCTTGTTTTGGGTTTTTTTGGGTGAACTTTTGGGGTTAGCAAGTCATCTGATAGTATGATGAAATGACAAAATCAGTGTACATAATGTAAACGTTTCTGCAAATTTTAACTTTTTTTCTTTAAAATAGTTAATCAGCTGGTTAAAACTGTGAACAAATTTTTAGACTACACAAGCCTCTTCCACATGACATTTTGTTTGCACAAAATGTAATATACGATAACATTAAATTATTTGTTAAAGGTAAACATGTAAAATATACACATACTAATTTCATGGCAGGTTTGTCAATATGCACATGTATCTATTTGAGCTTGGCAAATATTATAAAATAAACATGTTACAGTTTGTGCGGTATTGTACTGGCAACAAGAAGTGCAATTTATTAGTTGGAAGAAATTCCCACCACATCGCGCCCTCCCAAATAAATAATAAACAAATAAAACAACTAAAAAATTGTCATCGTCAGGTTAAAGGCACAGGCTCGTCAGCAATGCGCGCGCGCCAAATTCGTGCCATGAAATACGCAGCTCCATAGCAAAGGCATGGAGCTGCGTATTTCAAGGCACGAATTTGGCGCGTGCGCATTGCTGACGAGCCTGTGCCTTTAACTTGTATATTTTTTAAAAAATCAAAACTCGCCTTGTCCCATAAATTTTTTATTTTATTTTCAAGATAGTTTGCATAGTTTCTTCTCAAGTGACCCGTTCTACTAAAATGAGTCCGCATTTTTGGCAAGCATAACAAGAAATCAGCAGTAGATCCAGGCTTATTAAATTATATAATACAACAGAAATTCAAATTGATACCTGGATTCCTCCTGGATTTTTCTGGTACTGCCCAGAATTTCAATTGTATTTTTGCATTTCAATGAGCATGGATCTGCCACTGATTTTTAAACTCCTAAAAAAGTTTGGAAACTCAAGTTTGACTGACGATTTATCTCTTGTTACCCAGTCATTTTCCTTAAATTTGGTATCATTGGAAAGACCTGTTATTCCTCTTTACAGTGATGTGTCATTTGTTACGATTAGGCAATTGGGGGATGTGCAGCACAGGTGTATACTGTATGGGGGTGAGTTTAAAGTGAAATGCATTGCTATTGTCAAAAAGTGTATTGACACATTCCCATTACCCAAGCAAAAGGGGAATGCACTGTATGACAATAGCAGTGAATTGTGTGACATTTCACTTTACACCCATCCCCGTATTCAGCTGTGCTGCACATCCCCCAATAACAGATGACACATCATTGTAATGAAGAATAACAGGGCTTTCCAATGATACCAAATTCAAGGAAAATGATTTGGCAACAAGAGAGAAATTGTCAGTTAAACTTGAGTTTCCGAATTTTTTAAATTTTAGTTATGCTCGCAAAAACTCGACTCGGGCTGTATGACATTTGACCTCATTTTCATATGATGTAAAGTCACAAGCACTCATTTTGCAGTTTGCTGTAAGCATAGTTATGAAATACAGGTTACATGCTCCCACTGTGGCAAGTTTTATGGTTCTTTTATGACTGCATACTCATGAATCAGAAAAATTTAAATAAACACATAAAACTTTAGAGCCACATTTCTTCAAAGTAGTGTTTCTTGACTTGTGGGCTTTGATTTTGCATAACACCCTTTAGGCTAAAGTAACACATTCCCGGTTTTACGTCCCAGTGGCGCTACGATTGGACATTGTAGTTAATCCTAGTTGGACCGTACTCAAACCTAGTGACCCGTAGTCCATCCTTACAAACCGTCTCCAATCGGGAACATGTCCCGGTGGAGTTTTGCGTGCAATACTATGGCAAGATCAACTGGGAAGAAATTAAAATTGTAGTGAAACCTAGCAGGACCATAGTAGAGCTGTAGTGGACCCTAGGGTTGCCGGAATAGCCGTAGTGGTCTGTATAGGCTCCGTAGGGCCCCTAGTGCCGCCTTGCACAATCCTATTGAAGCCGGGACACTGCTGTTGCTTCTTGGTGCATTACACTAGCCCTTAACACGTTGACTGCCGAGCATACATGTAGTTTCACAGGGCATTGCCAATTTCTACGAGTATACTCGTAGTGGCAGAATCGGGTACACGTGTTACTACGAGTATACTCGTAGTTGGCAGTCAACATGTTAATTAGACTTCCCAACTCCCTTCCCAACATTCCTTGGTAAGGTTGTGAATCAGAAATTCATGTCGTTTTAAAGCCAAAATCGTGTTCGACCCTTGCAGAGGGACATGTACCAGGGCCAACTGGGACGCAAAACCGGGAATGTGTGACGGGCCCTAAGGAAAGTCATATGAAGGTGATTGAGGTGTAACTTAAAATGTTCTCTGTTCAGAAATGCATGAACTAACAAACTTAATTTTTAAACTTTACAGCCGTGCACTTATCGTTACGCATCATCTTCACAGCCATTTAATGTTAGAGAATTATTTGACACAACAATGTACTATTTGAAAGACCTACCAACACATCAAACACCACTGCATTTTTGCCATAACACATGCTTTGCAATATCAGAACACATCATCATTGATTCTTTATATAGAACACAACATTTTCATGTACTATTTTTATAAACAGTAATACCAGGTAGGGGATGCTATAATGTGCATTTCACAAAGGATTACCACACAACGTTTTATCTCCGATCCTATTATTTTTTTCCTTGCTTTCAAGCAGTGAAATACTGGATGGGTATACTTTTTATTACAATCTAATTACTGTATACTATATACAACAATTTTCTGTGGCGTAAGTTTTTCCCGACCAATTTTGCCTCGCCTCTACGCTTTAACCCAAGACATGTATGCTGGGGCCAATTTCAAACGTTTGCTAGCTTCAGAGGCAAAATTGGTTAAACACTGGTGATGCAACAATGCCCGTTTCCAAGCACGCGCATACTTAAGAACGCCGCGGCCGTGAAATAGCAGTAACGTTAGCACAACTTTTCTGCGCCATGAAATTGGTCCCTGGTTGCAAAATGGGTGCATTACCTATGAGGCAATAATGCTTGTTATAACACGCCTCTTTGTGGTTCTTAATCCTGACTGGCTGAAACGCAGTCACGTGAGGTTCACTAATCTAGGCTAGTGCATGAAATTTGCGCCAGCGTGAACTAGACGCGCGTATCAAGTTTCGAGCGCGAGCGTTAAGACTTCACGCGCGCGTGTTTCCCTGCTAGTGTTCCTGACCGGTCACTAGTCTCAAAAACTAGTGACCGGTTACTGCGCCCTCTGGAGGATGCTTGTTAATGTATTAAATTGAATTTTATCTGTACGTGTGTATTTTTGCCTGAGGCGTGTTATAAAACACATACGGACTGGCATAATTCGGTCTATGGGCCCCTCGTGACTGTGAGTGACCACAAGAGGGTCCTATTTCCCTCGGCCTTCGGCCTCCGGAAATAGGACCCTCTTGTGGTCACTCACAGTCCCTCGGGGCCCATAGACGTGCACTAGTGACCTCATTGCCAGTCCATATGTGTATACTAGATGCTTAGCATTTCGCATTACAAATCTGCTTCGTCAAATTAAGCGATCTCTTTCTTGAAATGAAGCTATTTTGCTGTATCAAATGAAGTTCTCCTAATCTTCGTCGAATAATTGTAATGCCATTTTCATTAAGTGTAATAGGTCCAAAAACCCTTGGTTTCGAACATACTCATTGAATGTACATGTAGCACACTTATTGAGAATAGCATTTACAGTACCGATTTAATTTAATTTAATTATTTTTTCTCCAAGAATTACACATCCATCAACAATGCTTGAAGAACGTGTTAAAATAATACAACCTGTATGTGAGCATTACAAGCCCTCAAAGTCTCTGAAATGTAATATAAATTTCTGGATGTATTCAAATATATATTTTTTTTCACCGATAAATTATTTGAAAGCTGAAAAATTTGGCAAACCAAGACAACTATCAAGATTCACATTTTTTTTTTGTCAAATCATCTTCGCTGGCAGAGTGTGACATCAATTTCCATGCAGACGCGTTTACTTCTTTGACTACGGTTCACGCTACTTGTATGGCAACGCGTTTCTCCATTCGTTTTGCACAGAAGCCACAAGGGGAGCATTTTCTGTCGAGTTTTTCTGTTACAACCATCACAAAATAAGGAGGCAGGATAGTGTATCGCTGTGAGAGTAGGTATGAGCAAACCATTGCAAGTCATTATGGTCCTTACTTCTAATTTGTTTTTTAAAAAATACACTGTGCGCAAACATAATGGATGTAAAACGCGAGTGTGATCCAGTAACCATTTACGGTCCTGCGCCCGCAGTGTGACGTCACGACTGTCAGCGAATATATCTTTAAAGTGTTGCACACCACTTACCTGTATGCAAATTGGTCAATATTATTTAGGGTTTTGTTTTGCCCTACCCGACGTAACTTGGTAAGTACTGAATACCCGGTGCTTCCCCGAGACTATGAAGGAGAAAACTTCATAGCATGCTTTGGTGGGACTCGAATCCTAATTCATATTTATTCTCCCTGACGGAAGCCAAATGCACATTCTCGTGTCAGTTGTGGTACCCACTGCTAAATGTTTAAAACCGGCTGCTCTGGCTGCTCAACACCGGCTAGCTCGGTGGTCAAGTGGTTAAGACGTTTGCTTAATATGCAGGAGCACGTTATGATGGTTTTAAGCATGTTCTCGGGAAAAGCATATGGTATCTTCAGAACCCCTAAATCCACGCAGTCCTATTTCTACGCACTCACCTTAATGTTTACCGGCCAATGCGCGCGCGTGCATAAGCGTAAGTTGCGCAGATTATGGAGGATCGAGGATATATACATGTACATGTAGTGCATATACCGCGGCATGTCTCGGTAAAGCACTGAGTATACAGTGCGAACCAAGTTATGTCGGGTAGAGCAAAAACAAACCCTAATTGATATTCAATCTCCTGCACGCAAGCTAAATAACTCTCTCAAATTGATCAACATACCTGCGTGGTGCTAAATACATGCATTTAATCTGCTGTAGGAGCCAGGAGCCAGGAGCATACAATAAGTTATCAACCATTCATACATACTGACAATGTCTTATGCACAAAGAATGCAAATACGCACAGAAATGAGTATATGTTGCTAGCCCATTAAGGAAACAAAGGTTAATTTGCACACACAATACCAATTATGCAAAAAGGTCAACGCACCTTCACGAAACTACTAAAACTGCAATGGGCCGGGACATGCACCAAATGTCGCACATTGACGACATTTTATGCGTAGAGGATGCGCATGGTGTTGGTGAAGCCCGATCCAGAGCGCCACCCAGTGACGACGACCAGTGGGGCGCCCTCTTTGAAGAAACCGCGATGGAGTCCCGTGTCGATGGCAAACTTGATGCGACGATCGATGTCGTCCTGCCAGTTATCACTGGGTGGTTCTTTGTACAGGCACGGGAAGCAGCCGCGCGACAGGTGGATTTTGCGTCCGACTTCCGCATTGCGGGTCACCATGAGGATGGGCGAGAGAGGACGGAAACGGGAGACCATTCGCGCAGATCTGTGAGATACAAAACAAAAGAGTGAATTTAAAGATGTGCGACACTTGTTTACAACTAAAGCGCAATCTATTGAAATTATGCCTGCTATTGTGCGCACGCATCATGATTTGCATAAATTTGTTCAGGTAATGATGTCAAAGGTCACAGTTCACAGCCAATCTGACTGGTGAGCTAATATCTAATCCAAATTTACGCACAGCTACGTGCGCATGCACAGCGATAGCCACACCCCTGGTGGGAAGACTGGTGGGAAGACTGGATTCACACTGAGCCCTTGGCGCACATCGCTTTGGGAAAAATTACAAGCACAAAAACACTTTCCACCCAAGATGATTCTATGATATTTTAGTGCATCTGTTACTCCAAATCCCCAAACCCCTTTCTCAAGGCGACATATACCAAATTTATGAGTATTAAAGCGTGACAAGGCTTACATGACATAGGACATGACATAGGGCATATCCGGACATCGTTGATCAGTTAGTGAGACAATTTTCAACGTTTTTTTGGCTTAAAGAGTTGAAAATAATATCTCCGGCAGTTTATTTTTCCGGCCTGGAAAAAAGACTTTGCCGGATTTCTTTTTCCAAAATAAGAAAAAGCCGGAATTCTGGCTATAGCCGGAAGACTGGCATCCCTGTTTTGAAGAATTTTACTAATTTACACAAAAAGGTATATTTTGGGCTTATTGGCTCGGGCCATTATCAGCATTTAGGTCCCTAGCCATTCCTAAAGTACTGTTTAACACCCACACCTTTACTGCCATAAAGGCCCTGTAGATGATCTGTTTTTAAACGATTCTGCGAATAAAACCATTATAAATAAAAAGAAACTCATCCGAAGAAATTTCAGCTTTGTCAAATGTACCACATTTAAAAAAAACATGAAAATCCATATGCGTTTTTCTGGTCTTGGCGGGGTGTTTCAAATATTTGTTCTCAGTTGATCGGGTACTATGTGGCTTGCGTCATGCACTCTGTGGCGCACATCATATACTGCGTGTGCGCGCGATCCATAAAAATGCATTGTATACACAGCACCCATGCATTTTGGACCGCGTAGATGAGAACCAAGAATAAGTAAATCGTTTGCAAACGATCTAAATAATTTCATCTTTACGGATTATTTTCTGGTAAAATTATATCATTTTGAGCGGAAACCTTTCATTGGGTAGTTGCTATTAATTCAATCTTTACTTTCAGAACTTTTCCCCTGTAAACTCGTCGATTACTTTTTGGGGTCATTGCAAATGATACACTGGGCCTTTAACAAAAGGTTTTTACCTTCCAGTCTTTGAGAGCACAATAATGGCCCCAGCCAGACACTTAAAGGATGCCTCTACAGCAGCAATGGCCACAGTCAGTGCAGCACCGGTGGGCATTTCAGCATAGCGGGCAAGATCCTGAAATGTCTGCTGATGGAACACGGCGGACTCCGCTTCACGAGCAATCTGAAAACAAGCCAATCTCAAACTTACTCATTTGACACTTTATTCCAGTTTGTAGCACTTTGGTTTATATTCAGGTATAGACCGTATCGAATAGCCGCCATTTTGTGGGGCAGTTTCTTTGTTCCTTGAGGACATGCATAGTTTCACATATTGTGCTTCCATTGTTGAACGGTTTGAGTAACAAATGGTGCCCCACGAAATGGCGGCTATTCGATACGGTCTATGTAATTATAATATAGGTTTTCTCGTTCAGTTTTAACAAAGTA
The DNA here is from genome assembly GCA_037783545.1 of Henricia sp. BOLD:AAB3569. Taxonomy (NCBI): domain Eukaryota; kingdom Metazoa; phylum Echinodermata; class Asteroidea; order Spinulosida; family Echinasteridae; genus Henricia; species Henricia sp. BOLD:AAB3569. The sequence goes on along the minus strand of JBBELK010001153.1, from coordinate 24,060 downwards.
TCTCCCAAGTTCGTTTCAGATGCACTCGTTTTAGCGCAAATTTGAATGCAGTTTGGGATCATCCTTCAATTATTTAAAGAGAGCATTCAATTTGGTTACAAAAATTACAATATTAACTTTTTAAGAGAAATAAGGTAAATGTAAAAATGGGTTTAATGCTTACCTTATGCATCATTGCGCAGGATTCTGTGGGGTAAGCACCCTTAGCAGTTTCCCCCGACAGCATGATACAGTCTGCACCATCTAGCACCGCATTAGCTACATCACTGGTCTCTGCACGGGTTGGCCGTGGGTTATGCACCATGCTCTCCAGCATCTAGACAAATGGAAATATCAATAAGTTAGGGATATTGTGGGGTGTAGGGAGATATTTTATTAATGGTATGCATTTCGCTTGAATGATTTTGTATATGATTAGACAATTATATCTGCATGACAGACACACCTTGTAAAAGGAATTGATTGCTTTCGATGACGTAGAACATCCAGAAATGTGTGGTGGTCAACAGTCACGCGCGTACACGAGCGCGCCAATAGACGCACATGAACACGCGTAAAAAATACTCACCAGCGTATTTTCATTCGAAGATGCCGTACACGCGCGTTTCGATATGTTCAAAATATTGAGCATGCAGTCAGCTTGTAAACACGAAAGTGCTTCTAATTGATCGCGATTTTTAGCCTGAAGAAATACGTTTTTATCTTTATCGATACCACAGCCATGGCGCAACAACATAAAGAAAGGTTAAGCAACAGAGGCAAGTGCAACCATTTCGCTTTTCTTGCTCTTTTTTACCGGTTATCACTCGAGCCACGTGCGTCATGAGAAATGTCAACCAAAATGGTGGATGGAAGGGGTGACGTCACCGGAAAGCAATCAATAGGTGAAAACAGTCATTTGGAAAAACAATTTTCCAAAATTGAACCACACCAATATCCCTAACTTATTGTGAGTAGTGTATACTATTCTTCTGAGCCATGGATTACCTGTGTAGCACAGATGACCGGCTTCCCGATTTTGTTGCAACGACTGATCATCATTTTCTGCGCCAAGAAGACTTTTTCGGCCGGAATTTCGATACCGAGATCCCCTCTTGCCACCATGATGCCATCGCTCGCTTCTAAAATCTCATCAAATCTGCAATGGACAAACAGGTGTATCCGAAATCTTGTTTTCAAATAACTCTAAAAAAATCTTTGTCAGTAAAGAAAGGGATTCTCAGGTTGCCAGTCATGAACGTGCAAAAGCATGCTGAGCGCACACCATTTCTTAAAGGGGCTGTGTCACGGTCGGCGCATGCACAGCAAAACTTGGAAAAGTTGGGCTAACTTTTTCAAGTTTCGTCGCTCGTGTTTTGCATATCCTTTTCAATCTCTGCCATCCCTTACAATTCTTTAGTAATGCATAGTTCCGACCTGTCAATCAATCGAACCCGCTGACCAATTACAACAGAGCTAGCAGATATCACTGACATAGGTCAAAGTGCACTGTCTCACAACAACATGATCACGCGATATGTTCTTCCGGCCCCATACAATTTGTACAGTGTTGTATGCGATGATCCGGGTGAATTTTTGGTTTCAAGGCCGGTCGTTTCGTTGTTGAAAGGTACGAAAGCACGTGTCATGATATGACATCTCTGTATTACTGGCCCTTTACTCGGTGTGTTCTAAGATAACTGTCGACCCTGAAACATGAATGCCTTTGAGTTTTCTCCAATGAATATGTGCTTTCCGTTGAAAGTCCCATTGCTTTGTGTGTAGTGTGTCGCCATTTTTGACGATAGCGTGTGAGCCATAGCAACAATATCCATGGGGGCGGGGCTAACTAGGCAAACTCGGAACTATGCATTCTGGCAGTGATGTACTTGTCAACTCTCAGGCTGTCCTGATGCATTACTTTTTATTTGAAATGGCACTGTTTACCGTATTTTTATGCCGTCAAACATTAATATCATCGTGTGTCAAAAGTTTAAAAAGGATTTGGCGCATGCGCAATCTGTGACACAGCCCCTTTAAAATGGGGGAAGTCATAATGCACCTTGAAAAATAATGCAGAAAGAATACCATATCCTGCCACTGCCTCAAACCCTATGCACACAACCTATGGGACAAATCTCAAATTTATTTTTTTCTTTGTACAATCTTGAAATTTTGCAATGAAATTAAACACACTACAAGTCTCCATCAAAACAAAGCACTTTTTATTTCTAACCTGTGCAGTCCCTCATGGTTCTCAATTTTGCTGATGATTTGGATGTCCTTTCCCACTTCCCCAAGTATGTTGCGCACTTGCACGACATCAGTCGCTTTGCGGATGAATGATGCGAAGACCATGTCGACCTGAAGGTCCAACAACCAACAAATGTCACATAAATTCAAAGAAAAACAATATAAAAAAAGACCTTATTTAATTCTAGGTACAAAGAAGCAATTTATAACAAAATGCCTTGCTCAAGGACAACCAAACTTGGGAAGAGAGAAAAATCGTAAGGGCCCTATCGGGATTCGAACCCGAGACCTCTGACTCACTAGGCAGACGCTCTACCAGCTGAGCTATAGTATACTTCCTCAGCTTTTCGCTGAGGGAGTATACCAACTGTATAATCCCTAAGGGAGTATACCAACTGTGCCTTATAGCTTAGTTGGTAGAGCCCGGTGAGTCAGAGGTCTCAGGTTCGAATCCTGATAAGGCTCTTACAATTTCTCTCTCATCCCAAGTTTGGTTGTTTCATTTCAATGGTGATTAGGCACCATACCAGATGTTGCAATCGTTGCTCAAGGACGCACACCGTGAATGACCCCAGGTGGACCTGCAAATCTCTTGCGCCACGACGGAACACTCAGCATCAAGCAATAAAGTAATGCTCAGGTCACAAAACGCAACAAATCGTGCGAGTATCGCTGAACAAGCGGCAACTCGACACAAAATAATCGCAACCATGCTCATGTCACGCAGGATTCCATGGCATGGTTTTTCTGCACGTGCATCTTGTTTTCTTCCCTAGAACTTGCCTGTGATGATCGGTATCACGCCACAAAAGTTGAACATGTTCGACTGCTGCGATTGTTGATTATTTTGAGCACTGCCTGATGCCGATTGTTGTAATGTCGTCGGAACTACACATAGATCTCAAAACTATTTTGATGCCGACAGGCGTAGCTTAGGTGCACCTTGGTCGTAAAAAGCCAGATTGTTCTGTGTCGTTGCAAGGTCGACCTGAAGGTAGCTTTAAAGGTACACACCGGCTTCGTTGGGCTATTTTGGGCTCGAAATTGCCCCATACCATATTCTAAATGCCCTTACGAAATAAACTGAACATATTTTGAGAAATGTTCAAAAAACAGAGGTCACGTGATTTTTCGGAACCAGATTCTGGTTCCGAAAAAGGCACATGGTCTTGCGAGTTAGTTTTATGTCCAGTCGCATGTCCAGTCGCATGAAAGTTTCTTACTGCAGAACTGCACCAAATTCAACTCTGATTTTTCCACAATATGTATAAGTATTTGACAAAAGAGAGACTATTTATACAGGTATGAAACAAAGTTAAACATAAGTATGAAAATTCGAACAGAAATGTTTGTTTCGAGAGTCCGGAGAATGGGACTCAGCAGCACGTGCTAGTATGGCAAACTACGGTGGATCGCCCCGCGCAGCACGGCAAATATCCCGAGTGCACACACGGCGGGTTGGTTGGTGTACATGTACTTCGTGAAGAAAAAACATGATGCTAACTTCTCCAGAGAAAGCGGAAATTCATAATCGGTCGTCCGGGCTGTCCAGTGAAATCGTGATCAGAAAATTGGAGATATCCCGAGTAGGAAAAGAGCGAATCGTTTGTGACAAAGTCGTGAAGCTCGCGCGTAGTTGCAACGGCTGGTAAAGCGTATAACCCGTCTTTTGAGCGTTTTTGTTAATTTTGCACTTCTTTAGTAAATTACGGGATATTTTGATAATTTTTTTTCACAACGACCATCAAAAAAGTATTGTCAATGCTGCTACATCACTAAATCATGTAAACAGTAGGCCGGTGAGTACCTTTAAGTGACTACGGTACAGTGCAATTATTGACCCACTTACCCCAAGTTTAACACCAAACAGCAGATCGCTCTTGTCTTTCTCTGAGACAGCAGGCAAGTCCACGATGGCTTCAGGCAGATTTATTCCCTTCCTAGACCCCAAGGAACCTCCATTCACAATGATGCAGTCTAGAAAGTTGTCACCTATGTTACGGTTAAAATAAAAGCTTATTCAGATTTATTTTCAGAAAATGGATTTTGTTCTAACCCAACAATCATATAAAATGCCTCCCCAAAAATGAGAAATTTGCAATCTCCACATTTGGACGTGGAAGCAAAAGTGTTGGTGGAAGAAAAAGTGGTTTTGGGGCGAATTGAATTTTCGTCTCATGAGACGAAAACTAATTGTTTTACTCATTTCTCAAAGACTATAGCACTTCAGACATAACCATTTCAGGGGAAGTTTTCTACGGTCATCATGTTTATATTGTGTAAGTTAGGCGTAAATCTGTGAACATTTCTGATTTTCGAGATTACCAATGATGTATACTGCCTTTAAGTGTCGTGACAGTGTGCTCGGTCTTCATATTCAAAACCTTGGTTTGCTCTAAAGGTTGTGGTTTCGACTCAGTGATTTCAAAAAATTTATTACCAAAAACCTCAAATATTTTTTTGATAAATGAAAGTCCCATTCTCACTGGTCAATTTATCATCATGTCCCAGTGGTTATTTTTGCCGTTTACCATAGGTGTCAACCTTGAGTGAAATCAGCCCATCATCAATGTAGATAATGCCTCCTTTTTCCAGCACATTCTTCATGTTGGGGTAATCAGCATAGATCCGTTCCTTGGTGCCGCATTCTCCATGGGCTGGGTCCAAGGACACACGGAGCTTCTCTCCCTTAACCAGCTGGACTTCAGCACTGCCACCCTAGGGAGAGATTTGCAAGATAGAAAATTTGAAAATACCCGACGGAGTAAAACAAGCGTTAAGTCTATGGAGTTGGTGAAGACAAAGGGAACAAAAGAGGGACAAAGGGAAGGAGGGGAGGGGAACAAAAGAGTTACCCTATAAGTGTGTAAAAACACGGTTGTGTGTACTCCCTTGGGTTTCCAAGAGACCAAACCATTCTCTCAGTGTTACATAGAGGCACAACTTAGCAATGTGACAAAAAAGCAGTATTTGGTTTGGTGCCTAATCACCATGGAAGTGAAATAACCAAATATGGGATGAGGGAATCGCTATTCGTGGGGTACCGTGGCCGAGTGGTTTGGGTCATTGACTCGTAATCATGGGTGAAAACTTGGGGTTGCGGGTTCGAATCCGGCTGCGGTACCTGTGCCCTTGGGCAAGCACTCAACCACACTTGCTCCATCCTTCGGAAGGGATGAAACACCGTTGGTCTAGTGTGTTAGGTAATGGTAACATACTCTAAAGATCCCAGAGCATTCTTTTGTAAAGAGCAAGGGGATATTCCCCGGTGTCTCTGGTCATTTCCAATTCGAATTCTTCATGGGTTTCCCAGAGCATTCTTTCGTGAAAAGCAAGGAGATTCCCCGGTGTCTCTGGCCATTTCTAATTCTTCATGGGTTTCCTCACGCTTGCGAGTGACAGTGCAATGAGCACTATTGAGGAACCCTTGGTATGAATACCAGAAAGAAATAATAATAATAATAATATTCCATTCAGATTCGGTTCTATGTTCAAAACCAAAGTTGCTACTAAATTTAGCAAACTATCTCAAAAAAACTGATATAAAACACTGTGGCTCTGTTGCCCATGTAGTATAACCACGGAACCAGCCTATAAATAGGACAGTGGCTTTGCACATTTAAAAAAAAGCATGCACACAGTAGACAGCCGAAGTGTGACGTGGGTTGCCATGGCAATTGGCTCTAAACTAACATGGCCGTCGGAAAAAATACCGTTACAAAAGCACAGGGACACGGTTCAGTGATTTTTAGTTTAGAGCCAATGCATAGTTCCGACCTGTCAACTAGAAAGCGCATTTTTATGAATATATGCCACCCCTGCATTACTAGCCCTTCGCTCAGTGGTAGCTGTCGACCCTAAAACATGAATACCTTTGAGTTTTCTCCAATGAATCTGTGCTTTCCATGCTGAGTCCCGTTGCTTAGTACTTTGTGTCGCCATTTTTTTACAATGGCTTGTGAGCACTTAGCAACAGTATCTAAGGAGCAGGGTTAACTATGCATCGTATAGGCAACCAACAAAAGATGACGTATTCACTTCGGCAATCTGTTGTCATTGTTTTCTCTGAATGTAGATACTGAGGCACTGATCAGATCTGACAGTATACAAATATTGACTGCTTCGAGTGGTATAGTAAAACTAGCCTCCCGAGGTGACCCACGGAGCATTCTATTTTCCCGAGGCGAAGCCGAGGGAAAATAGAATAATCCGTGGGTCACCGAGGGAGGCTAGTTTTACTATACCACGAGATAAAGCAGTCAATATTTGTTTTATAACACCTCTCTCACAGATTCTGCTTAATTTTGGCTTAAATAAAAATGAAATTAGTTTCATCATTTTTTTTGGCATTCACTTTCCTACAGTGTCCACCGCGTTCGTACAACTGCTAGCTGTGCGTGAAGTTGTTTTTGTTCGATCGCGCGCGTTACGCGTAATGCAGGCATGTTACGCCCACACACACACGACCGAGATCCGCGCGCGGGAGTTGCTAGGGGTATAGTACTTTTCGGAATGCATGGTATAGTCTTATTTGGAGCACTTGTACAAAGATAGCAAACATAGCCAACGTCACGTGACACGCTCTCGACCAACCACGATACAGAATCTGTGGGCGAGGTGTTAAAATAGTTTTTATCAAACACGTTCTTAGTCACGCATGCAGATAATGCTGTTTTTAACAGTTTCCCAATCATGTAATCGGTCTTTAAAGCTTACCCCTTCCAGCAGTCCAGTACGTATTTCAGGCCCCTTGGTATCCAGGGCAATGCCGATACAACGTGCAACCTTAAAGCGCTTCTCAGCTTCACGGACATTCTCAATTGTCTGAGCATGGAACTGGAACAAATTTGTGAACAAAAGAACAACGATGACAATGTAACTAGTGCTTAAAGTAATCACAAATAAGAACCTTGTGAAAATTTACACTAAAACGTATTTGACGAAAACAAATAAATGAACTTGCCAGTGTTATACTGACTACGGTTTCTATCTTCTTACCAAATGGAAATCATGTTCTTATTCCTCACAAGTCTAATTTAGTATTCACTATATAAGCACCATACAAATTTTTAAACATATGTTTAAAACCGGATAGGGTCCTGGGCACTGATAATGGCCCAATACCTTTTTGCGTAAATCGGTAAAACTCACCAAAATTAGCTCGTCGTTTTGCATTCACACCTACAGTGTCAACACCGCGTTCGTACAACTGCTAGCTGTGCGTCGATATGTTTTTGTTCGATCGCGCGCATTACGCGTAATCGCGTTACGCGTAATGCAAGCGTGTTGTATGCGCACGCACACAACTGGGTACATGTACATGTTACAGTGCACAATTTGCTTTCAGGAGCGTGCAGTTTCTGTGTGCATGTGCGTGTTCCATACGCGCCGACCTGAGCGCGGGCGCGGCCGCTAGCCAGGCTCAAAAGTGTTTACTTAGACTGACTGTGCCTTTATCGCTTGTTTAAAACTGCCCATGTGATGTACTTTCCGCCAATAGGGATGCGTAAACTGTCTAAGGTATTTATGAATGTTAGTTTATCAGACACCCAACCAAAAAAGTACAAAAATCAGAAAAAGTATTTTTTGAGTTACGTCAAAAAGTATCAGATGAGAACATACTTTTTTGATTGGGTGTATATAACTAACTGTACATGTAATAACAGATGGCTTTGAGAGTGATACATGTATAAGAATATAAAATATTCATCATGAATGAAATAGAAGATGGTATCTCATATATCACACTAATAGCCATCCATTATTTACATGTCTGCACTGACTATCTGAACGATGTGGCTTTTGAGCAATGCGAGAACATTTTTTCGTTAACTTGGAATGCCGAGAATGACACCGGATGCAACAACCCAAATGAGGAAATTTCTACATACAAAACTGTTGGCATACTGTACAAATGAGTTTCTTAACATAAGTCAGACCTCGTGCGATCCATGTGAAAAGTTCATACGGGCAATGTTCATTCCAGCTTGTATCATTCGCTCTAAGACATCCACTGACCTCGACTTGGGCCCTGTCACAAATCAAAACAAAAAGACTGCATAAACCAGAAGATCAGAAAAGATTCCAATAGGCTTGGGCGACTCCTCGCTGAAGTCGATTTGAATTGATTCTAAGTTTGGAATCCGGAGTTGCGATTCCATATTTTTCAGGAAATGATTCCAATTATCTAGGGGATTCCAGGAAGTACCGGGGAATTCTGAATGCTAAATGGGTCTGTCCACACTAACGGTTACAACTGATAACTTTGTTGGTAAGATATGTCAGGTTGATTTCAAATCAGGTTTTTTGCAAATGTTTATTATTTAGGCATTCCTGCATTATTCATGAGTGCACTGACAAATAAATAGGCTGATCCACTGGATATGTAAGAAATTACTGGGTCATCTTTAACATGAAACGAAAGATAATGTTCATAGCATGGACAGACATTCTTGTATCATACCTGTATATTGGTGTTATAATTAATCTGGACCTTGTTCCATTATATTACTTGGTAAATATAGAATTGTTGTCACTCCAAACTAAAGCAATTTATTTATCATTTGTAAAATTAGGATGTCTCTTAAACAACATTCATATCATGGACATGTTTTGTGACAAATGTCTGTCCCCGTTATGAACAGAAGTCTTGAAGATGTACACCCTGTAGTTAAAAAAAATACCGAGATGTTTAACCTAAGATAGGCCAGTGGTAGTCCCTCAGTGTATAGCTTTGCATTAGGAACAAAATTTGGGATAATTTATGCATTTTATTTACTACTACCCAACACTTTATGATGAAATGTCTGTCCACATTATGACATTAAATTTTGCAGATGATCTTCTGTTATTTTTTTAATACCAAGAAAATGTTTTCAACTCTTTGGTGGGAAAAGTTTTACCAAGAACATGGGATGTAGAGAAAGAAAAAAACATGCCAAAATGTCACACTTTTGTAACCGTTAATGTGGACAGACCCAACTGGTAACTGAAAGTCCTGAAGCAAAATACTCTAAGCTTTACACCCGCAGCAATGTTAGGGGGCAGGTTTTCACATTTGGATCTCAACTGTCAAGAAAATTTTGAAGGCCAAAACAAAATTATTTTTATGTGAAATAAAAACAAACTTGGGATTGCCAATTTTTTCTGCAGAAGTATCCCTTGGTTTGTGTATACATAAAACCAATTGGCGATTAATTTTCATTTTACAAAACCTTCAAAAAGAACGTCTGGCAGTGTTTTTGGAAACCCTGCCATGGCGTGCCAACTTACCAATAGTGCAGATGATTCCACTATTACGGACATTGCCGGGCCGACTGTCAATGTGCAATCTACTTTGATGGTCAAGGAAGGAGTTTGCAGTCACTACTTTGTACTGAGTAGGTTGGAAGAAATGCTCACTACTCGCACCCTCGACGCTGCCCTCACTGGCATGTTCAGACTGATGCATCTTTTAGCCTATACGCAATAACAATTTCAGAAATAATGTAGTCATCAAAAATGATGTACAGTACCACAAATACAATTCATGAAGATGAACAGAGCACAGTGTTCGAAACGTTGAGTTCACACTCACCGGTTCTTTTCAGAACCACATACAAAAGAGATTCACATGGTGCTACCGTAAACTATACACACGTTGATTTCCACCATGCATAGCCTTAAAGGCCCAGTGTATCATTTGCAATGACCCCAAAAAGTAATCGACGAGTTTACAGGGGAAAAGTTCTGAAAGTAAAGATTGAATTAATAGCAACTACCCAATGAAAGGTTTCCGCTCAAAATGATATAATTTTACCAGAAAATAATCCGTAAAGATGAAATTATTTAGATCGTTTGCTAACGATTTACTTATTTTTGGTTCGCATCTACGCGGTCCAAAATGCATGGGCGCTGTGTACTGTGTGTGCGTGTTCCAACGCGATGCATTTTTATAAATCGCGCGCACACGCAGTATATGACGCAAGCCACATAGTATACCCGATCAACTAAGAACGAATATTTGAAACACCCCGTCAAGACCAGGAAAACGCATATGGATTTTCATGTTTTTTTTAAACGTGGTACATTTGACAAAGCTGAAATTTCTTCGGATGAGTTTGTTGATGTCTTTCTTTTGATTTATAATGGTTTTATTCGCAGAATCGCTCAAAAACAGATCATCTACAGGGCCTTTAAGTCTTACCTATAATTCATTTCATTTGCAAAAATTAGTAATTAGTTATTAGTTATAATTAGTTATGTGAGTTTTAATTATCGGAATGATGCTGTATTGCCAGGCAGACAATTGGCTGAATCATGGGCTGCGCCGGCGCGGCACAAACCGATGTCACCGTGCAAAAATAGTCACGTTGACCGTGCCATGCCAGCAGAATGCGAAAGCGAAATTTTCGCTCCGCAAATTTTCAGAACATTTAACATGTACATGTAACTGGTTTCAGCCTGCACAAAGGTTCGCAGGGAAATGTCGAATGTCATATGTCAGTTTCGCTGTTTTTTTTAAATGGGCTTAATGAACTTCGTTTCACAGTCTGTAGGCTGAATTGCATGAAGCTTACAAGTGTCTTCCACCTAAACATCAAGATACATAGGTGGGTGGTCACCATTGGCAGCAGACGGCCATAGACACCGGAGAATCCCCTTACTCTTCATAAAAGAATGCTCTGGGATCTTTTAAGTCAATTACACAACATACTGGACCAACGGCTTTGTAAACATCTCTTCCAAAGAATGGAGCGAGTGTTTAAGCCTTGCTTAAGGGCACAGGTACCACGGCCAGGTATCGAACCTGCAACCCCAAGTTTTCACCCGAATATTGCGAGTCAGTGACCCAAACCACTCGGCCATGGTACCCCACTTACTTATGAGTCGCCTTTGTGTCTTTTGCAAACCCCAGCAAACTTTTCCTGTTGAATGCACATCGGTCAAGTTGGACAATGGTCAAGTTGACTTCTCCAGTCGAGCCGGTACAACGGACGAGCCGGTACAACGGACGAGCCGGTACAACGGTCGAGCCGGTACAACGGACGAGCCGGTACAACGGTCGAGCCGGTACAACGGTCGAGCCGGTACAACGGTCGAGCCGGTACAAGGGTCGAGCCGGTACAACGGTCGAGCCGGTACAACGGACGAGCCGGTACAACGGTCGAGCCGGTACAACGGTCGAGCCGGTACAACGGTCGAGCCGGTACAACGGTCGAGCCGGTACAACGGTCGAGCCGGTACAACGGTCGAGCCGGTACAACGGTCGAGCCGGTACAACGGTCGAGCCGGTACAACGGACGAGCCGGTACAACGGTCGAGCCGGTACAACGGTCGAGCCGGTACAACGGTCGAGCCGGTACAACGGTCGAGCCGGTACAACGGACGAGCCGGTACAACGGTCGAGCCGGTACAACGGTCGAGCCGGTACAACGGTCGAGCCGGTACAACGGTCGAGCCGGTACAACGGTCGAGCCGGTACAACGGTCGAGCCGGTACAACGGACGAGCCGGTACAACGGTCGAGCCGGTACAACGGTCGAGCCGGTACAACGGTCGAGCCGGTACAACGGTCGAGCCGGTACAACGGTCGAGCCGGTACAACGGTCGAGCCGGTACAACGGTCGAGCCGGTACAACGGTCGAGCCGGTACAACAGTCGAGTTGGTTTGAGTTGAGTTGGAAAATGGTCGAGTTGACCTGCACCCTATATACAAGATCCAGTGTTGTAGGATTCAAGTCCAGGACTAGGACTTGAGTCGGACTAGGACTTGAGTCGGACTCGACCATGATGACTCGGACACAAACATGGTGACTCGTCACATATTTTAATAAATGAAAAAGATATATATTTGTGCGTCAAATGCAGGATTCTTTGGGGAAACTCAGCACAACGTGTGATTTTCTTTGTTCCAGCTGTCCAGTGCATTGATTCCGCCCAAAGTGATAACTTATCATAAGAAAACGATAATTGAAGACAAATTTATATAAATTGCGTGTGCACGCGAACATTTTACAAGGGCACCACCGTGTGAACGAAACTATAGTGTGTCCCCTAACTTGGCACACTTCGACAACTCACTGGAAATCCATTCATATTGCAGCAAAATCCATCAGCATATGAGGTTAAGGCTTTTACAGCTAAATCCAGAATTATATCCCTTCCAGAAAAACAGCTAGGCCTATTCACTTATACGTGTGTGTAAAAAACTGTTTCACACGTTCACAAATATTGAAATAAAATCAACTCCATCCGTCATCATGTTCTAAGCAAACTTAGAAGTTGATTGCATTTAATTAATAGGCCTACCTAATAAAAACAGGCCAAAGAAAAATCAGATACCTGTTTTGATTTTTGGACTGTGGAGAAACAAAAAACGACAATTTTCTGCAGAACACGCCAGAGTTTTACGTTACCGGCGGCTGGATCCAGGATTTGGTAATTTGTGGTATGGTACCAGTCGACTTCGCAGCAGTTTCTGTCATTACTATCCACTTGGCAGTGAAATCTGTGAGTAGGATACCAGATCTGCGTCAGGCGATTTTTTGTGCACGATCAAAACACGCCTGATGCCGGGAAACACGCGTGCAAGCAAATTAATTAAGCCAAAGCTGAAGAGCCATTCGTTTCGAAAATCTTCTGGCTGAACGAAAACAACAGAGGGGGCTATTTAGAAAAAGCGTGACCTCGCTCACGTGCGATCGCGCGAGTTTCTGTTGAGCGAGCATGCCATGGATGGTGAGCATCGGGAAACGGGACAACTCGAACCCGTACCGTACCCACGCGCAGGACATTAAAAAAGTTACAACAAAATTATAACAACAAAAGGGGTACGAGTTGTCTGGGGTTAAGGTTCGAGTTGTCTCGGCTCGGGTTCGAGTTGTCCCGGGGTCGGGGACGAGTTGACCCGGTCCAGGGGTCGAGTTGTCCAGGGGTCGAGTTGTCCAGGGGTCGAGTTGTCCAGGGGTCGAGTTGTCCAGGGGTCGAGTTGTCCAGGGGTCGAGTTGTCCTGGGGACGAGTTGTCCTGGGGACGAGTTCACCGGGGTTCGAGTTCACCCGGGTTCGAGTTGTCTCGGGGGTCCTGGGGACGAGTTCACCGGGGTTCGAGTTCACCCGGGTTCGAGTTGTCTCGGGGACGAGTTGACCCGAGTTCAAGTTGTCCAGGGGTCAAGTTGTCTTGGGGACGAGTTGACCCGGGGACGAGTTGACCCGGTTTTGAGTTGTCCCGGGTACGAGTTCTCCAGCATTCATGTAACCGTTATAGCCTAGTATAGGAAAAAGTTACCATACACCTTCGCTAGTCCGAGTAACTTGAAGTTGAACGCCTACATTGCTACAATATCGCTTTTTTTCATGGGGACGTGGTATGCGAAATATGTAGGGTCCAAGGTCATGAAGGTCATCGGCCTGTAATAACTAGTATCAGTTATACTTTAATAGGACCCTATCTCTTACACATGCAAAAATCTCGGGCGCGCGAGTGGCAGGAGCTTCATGAGTAGGTGAATTCGGGAAACTCGAGGAAAACTCTCTATCATGGAACAACTCTGGATGATTCGTGGAACTCGGGCACACCTCGTGGTATAATACCGTACACCTTCGCCACTATTAATTCTTCCTAATATGACATGATGGCCCAGAAAGTGTAAATTTGGTTAGGAAACATGATTTTACTTTTTTTAGCAATGAGAAAATATCAAGTTTTTCTTAGTGCATGGAGTCTCAACTGGCGAATGTGTATGGTAGTTTTTCCAAAATTTCGGCCCGAGTATCCAACTTGTGAGCAACTTGCACCAAACTCGTGCAACTCTTAGCAAACTCATGCAACATGTGTATAACTCGTAGGCAAACTCGTACAGCATCACACGAGTTTGAATAGAGTTTGATACGAGTTGAACGAGTGTTCTAGAACTACGAGTTATCATCATGGTTAGGCCAATGGAATTACTAGTTTCTCGTCAAATTTATCAAATTTTGGTGAGGGATTTTTTTAATTATTCATTATTCATTATTTAATCAAAGAAAACATACAACCTGTACACATACATGAACTGCCATTTAGAAACTGATTATTAAGGCTCTAAACTCGCCCAGAAATGGTTTGGTAGCTTGTGTTTGAAGGAACAAGTTGATATGACAAAATCATGGGAAATGACAGAGGAGATGTCTGGTTATGAAAGAGCAATATATTTGAATATAAACAGAAAAGATGCAAAACACAGATCGCGACTGCACAACTCAAATAGAAACATTTCACTTGGGAGTAGTTTGCGTCAGATTTTTCCCCCTTTTTTTGCAAAATAATGAAATTTTGGCATAATAAATCACATGCGGGTGCTGACGAGAAACTAGTAATCTAATTTCATTGGCCTTATAAGACTTCAAGCACGAGTTGCAAGAGTAGGTGAAATTCCAGATGGTTTGGCGCTAAATCCCACGCAAAATGCCGAAGTTGGGGTAACTCGTAGTACCAAACTCGTGCCACACTCGGGAAAACTTATAGTGAACTAGTGACTAATTACTTGAGAAACTCCTGCCTAATTCATAATAATGCCATTTTGTTTTGGGACAGAAACATACAATGTAGGTTTGATTATTAAATGTTTTTTTGGTATTTTTTTCGTATACATTGAACAAAGATTTTAAGGAAATTACCTCAGACTGGAATCAACAGATAATGTAATTTTAAGATATACTTCTCACTTGCACTTTTGTCGCAAATGTTGCTTTTCTGTAGAAAAATCAAATTTTCTCCTTCAAACATTGCTTTCAGTAATAGTGCACAAGATAACTATTCACGCGCGCGCACAGCGCCCTCTGTTGTCGCGCTTACGCTTAGACCGCTCACCGCGTCATTTTGTGCATTACTTTATGCAGTAATTTTATCATTTATTTATCTCAGAAATGCAACATTTGCGACGGAAGTGTCAGTGGGAAGTATATCTTAGAATTGTATAAGCTATCGATTCCAATATATAAATTCACCCAAATCCGTGTTCAATGTATATGAAAAAAAAGAAGTTTTTTTCCCTCATTTTTGACCAACAGACTTCCTAGCATCCACCCACCGAAGTTGAACTCCGCCAATCACAGTGTAGCTCCGCCCATATCAGTGTAGCTCCGCCCATATCAGTGTAGCTCCGCCCATTGCCGTGTAGCTCCGCCCATTGCACCTATCAGAGCAGACCCATAGAAGCTGGCAATGAAGGACAACTTAACCACAAAACAGTGGGTGGCACTCGGTGTCACAATACCTGTGTCTATTTTTCTGCTCTACCTACTTTTCAAAAAGAGAGATGAGGGTGAGATATTTCATGTTATAAAACACCCGAATAAATCCCCGTCATTTGATTGGTGCGTTGTCGGTAAACGTGTCATTTATTATTAGGTATAACCCACATTCTGTGCGTGACGTGGGCCACACGCACTGCGCACTGTTGTATATATCCATGACGCACCGTGGAATATATCCACCGACACGTTACGTGCAAAAAGTAGGCATGGCCGTATTGATGGATGGTTGGTTGTCGTGCGTTATATGTTGCGTGTTAAAGAGGCTGGTAACCTTGTTATTGCATGGAAAACTGAGCCATTATACCGCGGTAGTCAGGGACCTAGTTTCGTTCACTCGCCTTTATAATAAAATGTATGCGCGTACATGTTTATAAAAATTCATCTGGGCAATTCCACAGTGAGTAACGTTACATATTTAGCAATTTACTGGAGTTCTATCCTCTGTTATATCAACACGCAAGCCTGTCAGTTCTCCATTTTGGTACCAAAAATAGTGCATCTACATGTAAACAAACATCTACTGGACAGTAATAACTACAATCATTTAGCCCCAAAAATGCATGTCTTGAAACAAAGTTTCCTCAAATGGGACACAACTGAAACAAACCATCATTCTTTCATTGCTTGTTTACTGGCATGTGTTTTTGTACATGCTAAGTCACACCTACTCTCAACAGTTTCAAGAACTATTGAAAAATCATGGTTATAGTAACGTTACAGCTGTCCCGTGCCTAGTAAATTTATGACATTTCCCACACGAAAATAAATTTGTAGTACATTTTCCACAACAGTTCAACACCAAACACGTTTTTGCAGAATCTTTGTTCATATGCAATCATTTAAAATCAGTTTATATGCAAATATAATTCAAATTTTGTGGAAAGTCCACCTCTTCATAGATATTCCAATCTTCAAATATTGGATTTTTTGTGACTTCTTACCAACGAACGAACAAACAAACCAAGAAAATATATTTAAAATCTGATTAGTCACAATTTGAAACTAAAATCTAATTCTGTTTATATGCCACCTACAGAGGAAAATTACGGACCATCTCAAGATCTTGCCACTGGTCAGCAACTGACCATTGAAATGAGGATACCTTACGACAAGGTGGGAGCGGTCATCGGTCAACAGGGAGTAATTATTAAACGGGTAAGAAACAAAAATTGAAAAATGCTGACCCTACTGGCCAACAATTACTGTCGAAATTATTCAGTGGACCTCTCTCAAATAATATAACTGCCTACAGATTGCTGCGTGCATCACAATCTTGAGCGCAATTGTGTTGAAACGTGCATCAGCTGCGCCATATTTCGCACAAATATTGAGCAACATGCGCTCGTCACGGGCGGATCCAGGATTTTCCAAACGGGGGGTGCGTGAAATGTTTAAGCCTGAAATGGTGAAGACGATAAAATGGCAAACGCGTAGCACGATGCCCTAACGGCGTCGGGTAAGTGTGCCCCGAAAAATGTTGGATTCTAGATGCTCTGTGGTGCGATTTCAGGCAATATTTAACCACTTTAAGCAGCCCCTGCTCGTGTTTGGAACATTTTCCATGATGTGTTTGCGCGTACCTGACGGTGTTTAAATACACAGATCTATTTTTCCTATGAAGATAGGAGGTCTTAGGGACTGAAAAAGGCTCACTACTTTATTAATAGCAACCTTTTGTTTGCAAGACAGGCCACACAGCTGTAATATACAACATAATTATTGTAGCGTGCCGACGTAACAGGCCAAATAATCGGTAGCGTACTGGCCTCAATTTAACCAACACGGGTTACTACGATTTAAAGTTCGAAAGAATTAAATTTCCTCTTGACACACTAAAAAATGTTTAAAGAAATATTACGAAATTTGAGTACATGTACCATGAATTTTTTATTTAAAACTAATTATGGTTTTCTTAAAATTCCAATAATCCTAAAGTTTGTTTTGCAGGTCATAAAAGTGCAAGAAAATGCCACAGTTGACTCAAATTCATTTAACAAAAACTGTTAAAGGAGTGTGTCCATATCACATTTTTGAACCTCCAGTTTTTCCATGGGTGTTGAGATTTTGATACCATAATCAATCATTTGTCGTATTTTTATCTCATTACCTTTCTGAAATTTCGCGCTCTCAATCCGTATATTTTGACGGTTATCGTTAAAAAACCACCGATGTTTTGTAAACTAATTCTATAAAGCAGTGCAGTGATTATACCAACTTTTTTGCTTCCATATCCAAATTGAAGATTGCACATTTCCTGTTTTCTTGGATAGTATTTTGGGGAGGTATTTTATATAATTGTTAAGTTAGAAATAAATAAAACAAAAAATCTATTTTCTGGAAAAATCATACAAGCTTCTTTAAAGGGCCTGTGACATGCTAAACAACTTTGTGTCTAAGCTTTGCTTCATAATGACGGATTACTTGTTCAGCAAGACATACTATTGTTCGTTTGGATGTAAAATCAATAAAAGGTGGCGTTTTTCAACTTTGAAGATTTCATTGCTATAAATCACAGACAGAGGGCGCTTGTTTTGGGTGCATCACATAAGGAAGACAGAAGAAAAAAGTTAAGAAAAAACATAAGACCTCAAGTTGGACTTGTGGCAAATTGCTGCAGTTTCTACCCCCAGTTTTGTCATGGCTTACAGCAGGCAACATGTAAAACAAACTCAAACAGCCATGGATTACAAAAGTTTACGGAAAATTGACAAAAAAGTGGAATCTTTTGTGCACAGTTGAATTTGATTTTCCTGTGTTTGCCTCTTGTGACATCGTGACCTTGGTCATGAATATGCATATTTCATTAGCATAAAAACTAAAAATATTTTGTTTTAACCCCCAAAGCAAGCTCCAAATAGGATTTTTATGACTTTAACTGAGTAGAGTGGTTTTAAAGCATAGATTTCATTGATAACAATCCTTAATAAGGGGCCCTCTGGCATTGGACAAAATGGATCGTGCAGCTCTTATGCACTTATCAAGGATTCTTCACAGTACACCAAGTTCCCATGAGCTGTATATGTATCAAATGAAGCTGTGCTCTTTTTATCTGGAATCTTGCCGTGTCATTTCAGATTCAAGATGAGACGTCTTGCCGGGTAAAGTTCCAGAGCGAAACTGGATTGGATGAGAAAGAAGACCGGCTTTTGGTAGGTCTAGACCTGCTCCCAGTTCCTTAGTTAGGCCAATGAAATTAGATTACTAGTTTTTACAAAAAAAGGGGGAAAATCAGTTTCAATTTCAGCTGTGCAATCGTTATCTGTGTTTTGCAGCTTTTGTGTTTATATTCAAATATATTTCTCTTTCATTATCAGACATCTCCTTTGTTATTTCTCATGATTTTGTCATCTCAACCTGTTCCTTTAAACACAAGCTACTCGGTTGTAACTTAGTGGAATTGATACTGGCACCAAACCATTTCTGGGCGAGTTTAGAGCCTTAATAATCAGTTTTTAATTGGCAGTTCGTGTCTGTGTAAAGGTTGTATCTTTCCTTGATTAAATAATGAATAATGAATAATGAATAATGAAAAAAATCCCTCACCAAAATTTGATAAATGGTTGACGAGAAACTAGTAATCTAATTTCATTGGCCTTACCTTTGCATCTTGTTTGGGCAATTAAGAAGAAACACACACTTGGAACATACAAGCCTCAGCTATGGGTACCTTGGCAAATCTGATTTGTTCTTGCGTGCACTGACGCAGTGCATTGGGGTTTCTTTTTTCGTCGTCCCTCTCGATGCGTACTCTGGCCAAAAAAATGCAATGACTACAGAAATATGTTTGGTAAATTCATGATGATATTGCTTCTGGTTTCCTGTACTTGTTAACAGGTGGTTCGTGGCAAACCTGACAATGCCCTGCTTGCCGAGCAGCAAATCCGTAAGATCCTAGCTGAACCCAACGCCATACAAACCTTGGAGATGAAGATTCCACAGTGGGCCATCGGGAGGATCATCGGTGAGTGATTCTGTTTTATTTAATGTGTTTAATGAACTTCAATTCGCAGCCCTTAGGCTGAATTGCATGAAGCTTAATTACAAGTATGTTCCACCTAATCATCGCGATACATAGGTGGGTGGCGCCATTGGCAGCCAACGGCCAGAGACACCGGGGAATCCCCTTATTACTCTTCACGAAAGAGTGCCTCTGGGATCTTTTAAGTGCGTTACACAACACACTGGACCAACAGCTTTACATCCCTTCTGAAGAATGAAGCAAATGTGTTTGAGTGCCTTGCTAAAGGGCACAGGTACCACAGCCGGGTATCGAACCTGCAACCCCAAGTTTTCACCCGGGTGTTTCGAGCCAGTGACCCAAACCACTCGGCCATGGTACCGCCCTTCTTGTATGGAACTGCCATATTGACAGCTTTCCAGTGATGTCATATTTTCTGTCATTTTGTGTATCCTTTGACTCTAATGACCCACGTGGCCCGAGTGCTAACCAGCAAAAAGAGTGAGAAAGGCGTATTGGTTGCATATACCTCTGTTACTTGACTTTGTTTTTGGTTGTTGTGGCAAGGTCATTCAGGTGAATAAGATAATAATGTCTTTCTTCAGGTTATTTATCGTAAATCAAGTAAATAACTCTTTTGCTTTTACATGTTAAGCATATGCTAAATATTTGCATGTATCGCAATGTGCACGTGTGGCATTTTCGAATAAAAACATGCGGGCGGTGTTTTTACGCACGTGTTTGTGCGTCAATTGGTGTACATGTGGCCAGTGAGACACAGAGTTTCTCAGATGCCAGAAATGGAAAGCAGTTTATTGGTTAAACAGCAAGGCAGAACATGTTGCATGTAACATGCTTTAAACATGTTACATGCAACTGTGCAAGGAACGCTAGGTCCCTTAAAAAGCTGATGAAATGGTTGTGATGAAACAGGGTGCAATTTGCTTTCAACTCTTTCCTGTATTAAAGCTAGCAGTGTCTGTCATTGTGGGGAATGCATAAGCAATGCCGCAAGTGGAAATCACTCGCGAATGTAACGTGATTCGGGTGGCCATCCATAAAGTACGTACGCACGAAATGCAGACTTTATAGACCCTCGCCCCCCACCCCCCAGCCCCATGTACGCATATTTCGTGACTTCACCCATATGCTTTAACGTTGGGTGTACGCATTGGCTCCAACAACCCCCACCCCCCCTCCCCCACCCCCCCCCCCCCCACCCCCCAAGTGATATTCCACTAGCATTCTTTGCAAGAATTCTTGAAAGTTTTTAATTTCTTATTTTTTCTGAAGGTCGTGATGGGGAAAACATTCGTAGTCTGAGCCGCGCCACCAAGGCCAGAGTACGCATAGAGAGGGACGACGGAAAAAGAAACTGCAATGCACTGCGTCAGTGCATCATCAAAGGCACGCAAGAACAAATCAGATTTGCCAAGGTACACATAGTTGACAGAGGCATGTATGTTCAAAGTGTTGAACGTATTATTTTGTTGCTTTGCTTAATTTCTTCGCGGTTGATCCCGGCAAAGTATTGAACACAAAACTCCTCTGGGAAACATTGCCTATTGAAGACGGTTGGGAAAGGTTAACCATGTGTCACTAGTTTGAGTACTACGAAGTGAAATCGTAGCGCCATCGAGACGCAAAACTGGGAATGTGTGACTTTAGGCTTGCATGTAATAGCATAGCACAACTATCGGTGTGCCAAACGAATCGAATATTTAAATATTCGACCTTCCATCGAATGTTCGAATAGCATTTTACCGGATAAAGTATTCTGCACAACCATTTTTTAATTTTTTCATGTGCAAACGGGCCCAGACCAAACCAAACATATTATCCAGTTCGGAAGTGTTTTAGAATGAATATCAGTGGGTGAATTACAGGATGTTTTTATTTAATAACGCAGCCCTTTTCGTTGCCTTAAACAGCCGCTTTTTTTTATGCCGAAAACATCCTGCATAGCACACATGCGGGAAGTACAACAACTCTTAGGTTCGGATATAATGATTTTGAAATAACACTGCAAACAATTTGTCATGAATTTTTTTTTTTATTTACGGATCGAATAATATGTACAATTAATATGTACAGGCCTAAGCACAACATATTTTTTTCACAGAGCGTGTCACAAATTTCCTTGCAACATGACTGCATACGGTGATTTCACACGATGGTTCAAACCGTCATTCACCTACAGTAAAACAAAAAAAGGTTATTTCATGACTTGGTAGGTTTGCTTCTTTGCTTTTTGATATACAGTTGAAGTAAAAAGTATAAATGTAACTGTATGCAACCAAGTGTTAAAACTGGTGTGCTTACACCATTTTTGTAACAGTCTTTACTAAAGTCTTGATTTTGTGGAATTCCTCACGTGCATGCAGTACTTAAAAACATGGCTTGTACACCTTGCAATGGTTCGGGTAGTCCTGTTTACCATTTTGGGTGATGATGGTAGTGGTGTACATGTATTTATACTTCTGACTTCAACTGTACGTAACCTTTTTATACAGGTGTTTAAATTTACAAACGACATATATTCACGAATTTGGAAAATAACATTGTTTTTTTTTTTTTTTTTTTAGAGTATGATAGAGGAAGACATTGCTAAGGAGGAAGAATATCGACAGAGACTAGAGAATGCATCAGCCAATAGGAAACAACGAGGATTGAAAACCCAACGAGTGGAAACACAGATGGTTCATGAACAGTCCAACAGTCCAACAGAAGGTACAAATGGTAATTTAATTAAAGGCCCTGTAGATGATCTGTTTTTGAGTGATTCTGCGAAAAAAAACATCATTACGAATTTCTCCCATTTAAAATTCTCTAAAAATCCCACATCCTTTTCGGAGAGAAGATTAATGGGAACGTGTCTCCTCTGGGGATAAGTATTAGTCTAATCACTCAACCCCTACTAAAACATGCCAATTGTGATATGCTAACAGTCTACAAACGTCACCAACATGTGGTCCAGGGGAATTCCCAATTGATGGTGCTCTGACCCTGGGTCAACTAAGTTCAATCCATTAGCACTCCTCTGAGAATTTCCACACAAACTTGGGGGAAAATTATAATAAGTGGCCCACATTGTACATGTAGGTAGGTACATAGGCTAGCTCATACATATAAGTAGGATTTGTGCACAATTGTTCGTACAAGTAGTTATTTGATGCAGGGTTCCCTCCATTGTACATGTAGTACTGAATCTTGATTCAGATTATGCACACCCGTACCCAAATGCTGAGAAAGTTTAAACCTCAGATTGTTTTTCAACACAGTGAAATGAATATTAATTTATATTTGTTGTTTCCAAAGGGAATGGCGAAGGAAGTCCACCACCCCACTTGTTTGTGTGTGGGGATAATAATAAATAATAATAATGAGATTTTAAAGAACGCTGAATGCCGCAATGGGGCGACATTTCGGGAAGACTCTCGCCGGAGACCACCGAAATTTCGGCAAGAGTCACTCAAAATGACACCTTATTTTTTTACCCAAAGCTTCCAAAAATGGTTGCAGACCGAAGAGAAACAGCTCCAGTCCCCATAAAAATGGTTCTCGACCTAAAAAAAAATGGTTTTTGACCTAAACAAATTAATTTTAAACTCAAAAATATTAGGGCGACACCAAAATGTCGCCCTATTGAGCAGGTCGCCCTATATACCTTTTTTACACACGATTTGTAGCCCTAACCTACAATTCATAGTATTTGTAAAGCGCACATATCCACCCTGCAGGGTGCTCAAGGAGCTGTAAACAACAAAAATTAAGTAATTAATTCTTGAAAATGTGCGACATCAAGTAAGTCTTAAGGGGTACATGTATGCCCCCATTTCCTTTCAAAATGTTTTTATTTGTCGTCCCCATTTTTACAATCTTCAATGATCCATTTTATTCAAGGTGTTTGTAGGGGGGGTAGGGGTACGTGTTCACTTGCCAATGTGTAAATTGTGTCCTAAGGTCTCAACAACCCTGTCATAGCAGATACAGCATTTTTCACACAATGTAGATTTTATTCAATAAAACTTGAATAATGATGTACAGCTGATTAGAGCGCTGACACAACAACAACATAAGTA
Source organism: Henricia sp. BOLD:AAB3569 (assembly GCA_037783545.1). Classification (NCBI taxonomy): domain Eukaryota; kingdom Metazoa; phylum Echinodermata; class Asteroidea; order Spinulosida; family Echinasteridae; genus Henricia; species Henricia sp. BOLD:AAB3569. The sequence continues at coordinate 513 of JBBELK010001153.1, read as the reverse complement.
TTTTGTTCCCATGCGACCGAATGTTTGTTGAATATTATTTGCAACAAATAAACTGTTGGCGCAGCTTTACACAAAATCAAAGATGCGGCATATTTAATTATGCAAGCACATAGCAGTTTTGCTAACATATGTACAACCGCATTTCAGGTTTTTCTTTGGCAAAATGTCAAGTTTGAAGTGCTGTGAGGCAATTTCATAAATCAAACAATTTCACAAAACGTAACAACTTAGGTATTTAAAATAGGGACATGGGTCACTGATGAAGGTTTAAATTTGGTAGCTTCACGTGTTAAGTTTATTTGCACTCAAATAAGTTAACCAATCAAAGCAAACACTAACACAGGTTTATTAACAGTAGGCCTAATGGAGTTCTAAAAAAAAAAATACAAAAATAGGGAAAATAAAGCAGCCCAAAACATGGAGAACCTCAAAACGTATGCACATAAAATGGGCAATGAAGTGGAAATGACAAAATATGACAATCACCAGATTCTCTGGTAAAATGAAACGTTA
>JBBELK010001152.1:0-107238 GCA_037783545.1 Henricia sp. BOLD:AAB3569 | reverse complement strand
ACACGGCCCAGTTTGGGACGGGATTTTGGTCAAAGTGTGGTCCAAACGTCGGCAAATTTGGGAGGTCGAAAATCTTCCGACGAACTTCAAATTTTGCATGCTCCAAAGACTCTATATTGCGCACTTGTCCTAAAAAATTGACAGACTTTCGCAGGGAAATGGCAGAGAAATTTCAGAGTTTAGAAAAAAAAGGGGTTGGCGCTTCCTGGATGCTCCCGCAACCTGTGGCTGTCTGTACACACCTCTTTGGTGTACTCCTGACTCGTGCGCATGCTCAGTCCTTCGGACTGTCGTTGACACGGCCCAGTTTGGGACGGGATTTTGGTCAAAGTGTGGTCCAAACGTCGGCAAATTTGGAGGTCGAAAATGTTCCGACGAACTTCAAATTTTGCATGCTCCAAAGACTCTATATTGCACTCTTGACCTAAAAAATTGACAGACTTTCGCCGGGAAATGGCAGAGAAATTTCAGAGTTTAGAAAAAAAAGGGGTTGGCGCTTCCTGGATGCTCCCGCAACCTGTGGCTGTCTGTACACACCTCTTTGGTGTACTCCTGACTCGTGCGCATGCTCAGTCCTTCGGACTGTCGTTGACACGGCCCAGTTTGGGACGGGATTTTGGTCAAAGTGTGGTCCAAACGTCGGCAAATTTGGAGGTCGAAAAATGTTCCGACGAACTTTTTGCATGCTCCAAAGACTCTATATTGCGCACTTGTCCTAAAAAATTGACAGACTTTCGCCGGAAATGGCAGAGAAATTTCAGAGTTTAGAAAAAAAAGGGGTTGGCGCTTCCTGGATGCTCCCGCAACCTGTGGCTGTCTGTACACACCTCTTTGGTGTACTCCTGACTCGTGCGCATGCTCAGTACTTCGGACTGTCTTGACACGGCACAGTTTGTGACGGGATTTTGGTCAAAGTGTGGTCCAAACGTCGGCAAATTTGGAGATCGAAAATGTTCCGACGAACTTCAAATTTTGCATGCTCCAAAAACTCTATATTGCGCACTTGTCCTAAAAAATTGACAGACTTTCGCCGGGAAATGGCAGAGAAATTTCAGAGTTTAGAAAAAAAAGGGGTTGGCGCTTCCTGGATGCTCCCGCAACCTGTGGCTGTCTGTACACACCTCTTTGGTGTACTCCTGACTCGTGCGCATGCTCAGTCCTTCCGACTGTCGTTGACACGGCCCAGTTTGGGACGGGATTTTGGTCAAAGTGTGGTCCAAACGTCGGCAAATTTGGAGGTCGAAAATGTTCCGACGAACTTCAAATTTTGCATGCTCCAAAGACTCTATATTGCGCACTTGTCCTAAAAAATTGACAGACTTTCGCCGGGAAATGGCAGAGAAATTTCAGAGTTTAGAAAAAAAGGGGTTGGCGCTTCCTGGATGCTCCCGCAACCTGTGGCTGTCTGTACACACCTTTTTGGTGTACTCCTGACTCGTGCGCATGCTCAGTCCTTCGGACTGTCGTTGACACGGCCCAGTTTGGGACGGGATTTTGGTCAAAGTGTGGTCCAAACGTCGGCAAATTTGGAGGTCGAAAAATGTTCCGACGAACTTCAAATTTTGCATGCTCCAAAGACTCTATATTGCGCACTTGACCTAAAAATTGACAGACTTTCGCCGGGAAATGGCAGAGAAATTTCAGAGTTTAGAAAAAAAAGGGGTTGGCGCTTCCTGGATGCTCCCGCAACCTGTGGCTGTCTGTACACACCTCTTTGGTGTACTCCTGACTCGTGCGCATGCTCAGTCCTTCGGACTGTCGTTGACACGGCCCAGTTTGGGACGGGATTTTGGTCAAAGTGTGGTCCAAACGTCGGCAAATTTGGAGGTCGAAAAATGTTCCGACGAACTTTTTGCATGCTCCAAAGACTCTATATTGCGCACTTGTCCTAAAAAATTGACAGACTTTCGCCGGGAAATGGCAGAGAAATTTCAGAGTTTAGAAAAAAAAGGGGTTGGCGCTTCCTGGTTGCTCCCGCAACCTGCGGCTGTCTGTACACATCTCTTCGGTGTACTCCTGACTCCTGCGCATGCTCAGTCCTTCGGACTGTCGTTGACACGGCCCAGTTTGGGACGGGATTTTGGTCAAAGTGTGGTCCAAACGTCGGCAAATTTGGAGGTCGAAAAATGTTCCGACGAACTTTTTGCATGCTCCAAAGACTCTATATTGCGCACTTGTCCTAAAAAATTGACAGACTTTCGCCGGGAAATGGCAGAGAAATTTCAGAGTTTAGAAAAAAAAGGGGTTGGCGCTTCCTGGATGCTCCCGCAACCTGTGGCTGTCTGTACACACCTCTTTGGTGTACTCCTGACTCGTGCGCATGCTCAGTACTTCGGACTGTCGTTGACACGGCACAGTTTGTGACGGGATTTTGGTCAAAGTGTGGTCCAAACGTCGGCAAATTTGGAGGTCGAAAAATGTTCCGACGAACTTCAAATTTTGCATGCTCCAAAGACTCTATATTGCGCACTTGTCCTAAAAAATTGACAGACTTTCGCCGGGAAATGGCAGAGAAATTTCAGAGTTTAGAAAAAAAAGGGGTTGGCGCTTCCTGGATGCTCCCGCAACCTGTGGCTGTCTGTACACACCTCTTTGGTGTACTCCTGACTCGTGCGCATGCTCAGTCCTTCCGACTGTCGTTGACACGGCCCAGTTTGGGACGGGATTTTGGTCAAAGTGTGGTCCAAACGTCGGCAAATTTGGAGGTCGAAAAATGTTCCGACGAACTTCAAATTTTGCATGCTCCAAAGACTCTATATTGCGCACTTGTCCTAAAAAATTGACAGACTTTCGCCGGGAAATGGCAGAGAAATTTCAGAGTTTAGAAAAAAAAGGGGTTGGCGCTTCCTGGATGCTCCCGCAACCTGTGGCTGTCTGTACACACCTCTTTGGTGTACTCCTGACTCGTGCGCATGCTCAGTCCTTCGCACTGTCGTTGACACGGCCCAGTTTGGGGACGGGATTTTGGTCAAAGTGTGGTCCAAACGTCGGAAAATTTGGAGGTCGAAAAATGTTCCGACGAACTTCAAATTTTGCATGCTCCAAAGACTCTATATTGCGCACTTGTCCTAACAAATTGACAGACTTTCGCCGGGAAATGGCAGAGAAATTTCAGAGTTTAGAAAAAAAGGGGTTGGCGCTTCCTGGATGCTCCCGCAACATGTGGCTGTCTGTACACACCTCTTTGGTGTACTCCTGACTCGTGCGCATGCTCAGTCCTTCGGACTGTCGTTGACACGGCCCAGTTTGGGACGGGATTTTGGTCAAAGTGTGGTCCAAACGTCGGCAAATTTGGAGGTCGAAAAATGTTCCGACGAACTTCAAATTTTGCATGCTCCAAAGACTCTATATTGCGCACTTGACCTAAAAAATTGACAGACTTTCGCCGGGAAATGGCAGAGAAATTTCAGAGTTTAGAAAAAAAGGGGTTGGCGCTTCCTGGATGCTCCCGCAACCTGTGGCTGTCTGTACACACCTCTTTGGTGTACTCCTGACTCGTGCGCATGCTCAGTCTTCGGACTGTCGTTGACACGGCCCAGTTTGGGACGGGATTTTGGTCAAAGTTGTGGTCCAAACGTCGGCAAATTTGGAGGTCGAAAAATGTTCCGACGAACTTTTTGCATGCTCCAAAGACTCTATATTGCGCACTTGTCCTAAAAATTGACAGACTTTCGCCGGAAATGGCAGAGAAATTTCAGAGTTTAGAAAAAAAAGGGGTTGGCGCTTCCTGGATGCTCCCGCAACCTGTGGCTGTCTGTACACACCTCTTTGGTGTACTCCTGACTCGTGCGCATGCTCAGTACTTCGGACTGTCTTTGACACGGCACAGTTTGTGACGGGATTTTGGTCAAAGTGTGGTCCAAACGTCGGCAAATTTGGAGATCGAAAAATGTTCCGACGAACTTCAAATTTTGCATGCTCCAAAAACTCTATATTGCGCACTTGTCCTAAAAAATTGACAGACTTTCGCCGGGAAATGGCAGAGAAATTTCAGAGTTTAGAAAAAAAAGGGGTTGGCGCTTCCTGGATGCTCCCGCAACCTGTGGCTGTCTGTACACACCTCTTTGGTGTACTCCTGACTCGTGCGCATGCTCAGTCCTTCCGACTGTCGTTGACACGGCCCAGTTTGGGACGGGATTTTGGTCAAAGTGTGGTCCAAACGTCGGCAAATTTGGAGGTCGAAAAATGTTCCGACGAACTTCAAATTTTGCATGCTCCAAAGACTCTATATTGCGCACTTGTCCTAAAAAATTGACAGACTTTCGCCGGGAAATGGCAGAGAAATTTCAGAGTTTAGAAAAAAAAGGGGTTGCGCTTCCTGGATGCTCCCGCAACCTGTGGCTGTCTGTACACACCTCTTTGGTGTACTCCTGACTCGTGCGCATGCTCAGTCCTTCGGACTGTCGTTGACACGGCCCAGTTTGGGACGGGATTTTGGTCAAAGTGTGGTCCAAACGTCGGCAAATTTGGAGGTCGAAAAATGTTCCGACGAACTTCAAATTTTGCATGCTCCAAAGACTCTATATTGCGCACTTGACCTAAAAAATTGACAGACTTTCGCCGGGAAATGGCAGAGAAATTTCAGAGTTTAGAAAAAAAGGGTTGGCGCTTCCTGGATGCTCCCGCAACCTGTGGCTGTCTGTACACACCTCTTTGGTGTACTCCTGACTCGTGCGCATGCTCAGTCCTTCGGACTGTCGTTGACACGGCCCAGTTTGGGACGGGATTTTGGTCAAAGTGTGGTCCAAACGTCGGCAAATTTGGAGGTCGAAAAATGTTCCGACGAACTTTTTGCATGCTCCAAAGACTCTATATTGCGCACTTGTCCTAAAAAATTGACAGACTTTCGCCGGGAAATGGCAGAGAAATTTCAGAGTTTAGAAAAAAAGGGGTTGGCGCTTCCTGGTTGCTCCCGCAACCTGCGGCTGTCTGTACACATCTCTTCGGTGTACTCCTGACTCCTGCGCATGCTCAGTCCTTCGGACTGTCGTTGACACGGCCCAGTTTGGGACGGGATTTTGGTCAAAGTGTGGTCCAAACGTCGGCAAATTTGGAGGTCGAAAAATGTTCCGACGAACTTTTTGCATGCTCCAAAGACTCTATATTGCGCACTTGTCCTAAAAAATTGACAGACTTTCGCCGGGAAATGGCAGAGAAATTTCAGAGTTTAGAAAAAAAAGGGGTTGGCGCTTCCTGGATGCTCCCGCAACCTGTGGCTGTCTGTACACACCTCTTTGGTGTACTCCTGACTCGTGCGCATGCTCAGTACTTCGGACTGTCGTTGACACGGCACAGTTTGTGACGGGATTTTGGTCAAAGTGTGGTCCAAACGTCGGCAAATTTGGAGGTCGAAAAATGTTCCGACGAACTTCAAATTTTGCATGCTCCAAAGACTCTATATTGCGCACTTGTCCTAAAAATTGACAGACTTTCGCCGGGAAATGGCAGAGAAATTTCAGAGTTTAGAAAAAAAGGGGTTGGCGCTTCCTGGATGCTCCCGCAACCTGTGGCTGTCTGTACACACCTCTTTGGTGTACTCCTGACTCGTGCGCATGCTCAGTCCTTCCGACTGTCGTTGACACGGCCCAGTTTGGGACGGATTTTGGTCAAAGTGTGGTCCAAACGTCGGCAAATTTGGAGGTCGAAAAATGTTCCGACGAACTTCAATTGTGCATGCTCCAAAGACTCTATATTGCGCACTTGTCCTAAAAAATTGACAGACTTTCGCCGGGAAATGGCAGAGAAATTTCAGAGTTTAGAAAAAAAAGGGGTTGGCGCTTCCTGGATGCTCCCGCAACCTGTGGCTGTCTGTACACACCTCTTTGGTGTACTCCTGACTCGTGCGCATGCTCAGTCCTTCGGACTGTCGTTGACACGGCCCAGTTTGGGACGGGATTTTGGTCAAAGTGTGGTCCAAACGTCGGCAAATTTGGAGGTCGAAAAATGTTCCGACGAACTTCAAATTTTGCATGCTCCAAAGACTCTATATTGCGCACTTGACCTAAAAAATTGACAGACTTTCGCCGGGAAATGGCAGAGAAATTTCAGAGTTTAGAAAAAAAAGGGGTTGGCGCTTCCTGGATGCTCCCGCAACCTGTGGCTGTCTGTACACACCTCTTTGGTGTACTCCTGACTCGTGCGCATGCTCAGTCCTTCGGACTGTCGTTGACACGGCCCAGTTTGGGACGGGATTTTGGTCAAAGTGTGGTCCAAACGTCGGCAAATTTGGAGGTCGAAAAATGTTCCGACGAACTTTTTGCATGCTCCAAAGACTCTATATTGCGCACTTGTCCTAAAAAATTGACAGACTTTCGCCGGGAAATGGCAGAGAAATTTCAGAGTTTAGAAAAAAAAGGGGTTGGCGCTTCCTGGTTGCTCCCGCAACCTGCGGCTGTCTGTACACATCTCTTCGGTGTACTCCTGACTCGTGCGCATGCTCAGTCCTTCGGACTGTCGTTGACACGGCCCAGTTTGGGACGGGATTTTGGTCAAAGTGTGGTCCAAACGTCGGCAAATTTGGAGGTCGAAAAATGTTCCGACGAACTTCAAATTTTGCATGCTCCAAAGACTCTATATTGCGCACTTGACCTAAAAAATTGACAGACTTTCGCCGGGAAATGGCAGAGAAATTTCAGAGTTTAGAAAAAAAAGGGGTTGGCGCTTCCTGGATGCTCCCGCAACCTGTGGCTGTCTGTACACACCTCTTTGGTGTACTCCTGACTCGTGCGCATGCTCAGTCCTTCGGACTGTCGTTGACACGGCCCAGTTTGGGACGGGATTTTGGTCAAAGTGTGGTCCAAACGTCGGCAAATTTGGAGGTCGAAAAATGTTCCGACGAACTTTTTGCATGCTCCAAAGACTCTATATTGCGCACTTGTCCTAAAAAATTGACAGACTTTCGCCGGGAAATGGCAGAGAAATTTCAGAGTTTAGAAAAAAAAAGGGGTTGGCGCTTCCTGGTTGCTCCCGCAACCTGCGGCTGTCTGTACACATCTCTTCGGTGTACTCCTGACTCGTGCGCATGCTCAGTCCTTCGGACTGTCGTTGACACGGCCAGTTTGGGACGGGATTTTGGTCAAAGTGTGGAGGTCGAAAAATGTTCCGACGAACTTCAAATTTTGCATGCTCCAAAGACTCTATATTGCGCACTTGTCCTAAAAAATTGACAGACTTTCGCCGGGAAATGGCAGACAAATTTCAGAGTTTAGAAAAAAAGGGGTTGGCGCTTCCTGGATGCTCCCGCAACCTGTGGCTGTCTGTACACACCTCTTTGGTGTACTCCTGACTCGTGCGCATACTCAGTCCTTCGGACTGTCGTTGACACGGCCCAGTTTGGGACGGGATTTTGGTCAAAGTGTGGTCCCAAACTTCGGCAAATTTGGAGGTCGAAAAATGTTCCGACGAACTTCAAATTTTGCATGCTCCAAAGACTCTATATTGCGCACTTTTCCTAAAAAATTGACAGACTTTCGCCGGGAAATGGCAGAGAAATTTCAGAGTTTAGAAAAAAAAGGGGTTGGCGCTTCCTGGATGCTCCCGCAACCTGTGCTGTCTGTACACACCTCTTTGGTGTACTCCTGACTCGTGCGCATGCTCAGTCTTTCGGACTGTCGTTGACACGGCCCAGTTTGGGACGGGATTTTGGTCAAAGTGTGGTCCAAACGTCGGCAAATTTGGAGGTCGAAAAATGTTCCGACGAACTTTTTGCATGCTCCAAAGACTCTATATTGCGCACTTGTCCTAAAAAATTGACAGACTTTCGCCGGGAAATGGCAGAGAAATTTCAGAGTTTAGAAAAAAAAAGGGGTTGGCGCTTCCTGGATGCTCCCGCAACCTGTGGCTGTCTGTACACACCTCTTTGGTGTACTCCTGACTCGTGCGCATGCTCAGTACTTCGGACTGTCGTTGACACGGCACAGTTTGTGACGGGATTTTGGTCAAAGTGTGGTCCAAACGTCGGCAAATTTGGAGGTCGAAAAATGTTCCGACGAACTTCAAATTTTGCATGCTCCAAAGACTCTATATTGCGCACTTGTCCTAAAAAATTGACAGACTTTCGCCGGGAAATGGCAGAGAAATTTCAGAGTTTAGAAAAAAAAGGGGTTGGCGCTTCCTGGATGCTCCCGCAACCTGTGGCTGTCTGTACACACCTCTTTGGTGTACTCCTGACTCGTGCGCATGCTCAGTCCTTCCGACTGTCGTTGACACGGCCCAGTTTGGGACGGATTTTGGTCAAAGTGTGGTCCAAACGTCGGCAAATTTGGAGGTCGAAAAATGTTCCGACGAACTTCAAATTTTGCATGCTCCAAAGACTCTATATTGCGCACTTGTCCTAAAAAATTGACAGACTTTCGCCGGGAAATGGCAGAGAAATTTCAGAGTTTAGAAAAAAAAGGGGTTGGCGCTTCCTGGATGCTCCCGCAACCTGTGGCTGTCTGTACACACCTCTTTGGTGTACTCCTGACTCGTGCGCATGCTCAGTCCTTCGGACTGTCGTTGACACGGCCAGTTTGGGACGGGATTTTGGTCAAAGTGTGGTCCAAACGTCGGCAAATTTGGAGGTCGAAAAATGTTCCGACGAACTTCAAATTTTGCATGCTCCAAAGACTCTATATTGCGCACTTGACCTAAAAAATTGACAGACTTTCGCCGGGAAATGGCAGAGAAATTTCAGAGTTTAGAAAAAAAAGGGGTTGGCGCTTCCTGGATGCTCCCGCAACCTGTGGCTGTCTGTACACACCTCTTTGGTGTACTCCTGACTCGTGCGCATGCTCAGTCCTTCGGACTGTCGTTGACACGGCCCAGTTTGGGACGGGATTTTGGTCAAAGTGTGGTCCAAACGTCGGCAAATTTGGAGGTCGAAAAATGTTCCGACGAACTTTTACATGCTCCAAAGACTCTATATTGCGCACTTGTCCTAAAAAATTGACAGACTTTCGCCGGGAAATGGCAGAGAAATTTCAGAGTTTAGAAAAAAAAGGGGTTGGCGCTTCCTGGTTGCTCCCGCAACCTGCGGCTGTCTGTACACATCTCTTCGGTGTACTCCTGACTCGTGCGCATGCTCAGTCCTTCGGACTGTCGTTGACACGGCCCAGTTTGGGACGGGATTTTGGTCAAAGTGTGGAGGTCGAAAAATGTTCCGACGAACTTCAAATTTTGCATGCTCCAAAGACTCTATATTGCGCACTTGTCCTAAAAAATTGACAGACTTTCGCCGGGAAATGGCAGACAAATTTCAGAGTTTAGAAAAAAAGGGGTTGGCGCTTCCTGGATGCTCCCGCAACCTGTGGCTGTCTGTACACACCTCTTTGGTGTACTCCTGACTCGTGCGCATACTCAGTCCTTCGGACTGTCGTTGACACGGCCCAGTTTGGGACGGGATTTTGGTCAAAGTGTGGTCCAAACTTCGGCAAATTTGGAGGTCGAAAAATGTTCCGACGAACTTCAAATTTTGCATGCTCCAAAGACTCTATATTGCGCACTTGTCCTAAAAAATTGACAGACTTTCGCCGGGAAATGGCAGAGAAATTTCAGAGTTTAGAAAAAAAAGGGGTTGGCGCTTCCTGGTTGCTCCCGCAACATGTGGCTGTCTGTACACACCTCTTTGGTGTACTCCTGACTCGTGCGCATGCTCAGTCCTTCGGACTGTCGTTGACACGGCCCAGTTTGGGACGGGATTTTGGTCAAAGTGTGGTCCAAACGTCGGCAAATTTGGAGGTCGAAAAATGTTCCGACGAACTTCAAATTTTGCATGCTCCAAAGACTCTATATTGCGCACTTGTCCTAAAAAATTGACAGACTTTCGCCGGGAAATGGCAGATAAATTTCATTGTTTAGAACAAAAAGGGGTTGGCGCTTCCTGGATGCTCCCGCAACCTGTGGCTGTCTGTACACACCTCTTTGGTGTACTCCTGACTCGTGCGCATGCTCAGTCTTTCGGACTGTCGTTGACACGGCCCAGTTTGGGACGGGATTTTGGTCAAAGTGTGGTCCAAACGTCGGCAAATTTGGAGGTCGACAAATGTTCCGACGAACTTCAAATTTTGCATGCTCCAAAGACTCTATATTGCGCACTTGTCCTAAAAAATTGACAGACTTTCGCCGGGAAATGGCAGAGAAATTTCAGAGTTTAGAAAAAAAAGGGGTTGGCGCTTCCTGGTTGCTCCCGCAACCTGTGGCTGTCTGTACACACCTCTTTGGTGTACTCCTGACTCGTGCGCATGCTCAGTCCTTCGGACTGTCGTTGACACGGCCCAGTTTGGGACGGGATTTTGGTCAAAGTGTGGTCCAAACGTCGGCAAATTTGGAGGTCGAAAAATGTTCCGACGAACTTCAATTTTGCATGCTCCAAAGACTCTATATTGCGCACTTGTCCTAAAAAATTGACAGACTTTCGCCGGGAAATGGCAGAGAAATTTCAGAGTTTAGAAAAAAAAGGGGTTGGCGCTTCCTGGATGCTCCCGCAACCTGTGGCTGTCTGTACACACCTCTTTGGTGTACTCCTGACTCGTGCGCATGCTCAGTCCTTCGGACTGTCGTTGACACGGCCCAGTTTGGGACGGGATTTTGGTCAAAGTGTGGTCCAAACGTCGGCAAATTTGGAGGTCGAAAAATGTTCCGACGAACTTCAAATTTTGCATGCTCCAAAGACTCTATATTGCGCACTTGACCTAAAAAATTGACAGACTTTCGCCGGGAAATGGCAGAGAAATTTCAGAGTTTAGAAAAAAAAGGGGTTGGCGCTTCCTGGATGCTCCCGCAACCTGTGGCTGTCTGTACACACCTCTTTGGTGTACTCCTGACTCGTGCGCATGCTCAGTCCTTCGGACTGTCGTTGACACGGCCCAGTTTGGGACGGGATTTTGGTCAAAGTGTGGTCCAAACGTCGGCAAATTTGGAGGTCGAAAATGTTCCGACGAACTTTTTACATGCTCCAAAGACTCTATATTGCGCACTTGTCCTAAAAAATTGACAGACTTTCGCCGGGAAATGGCAGAGAAATTTCAGAGTTTAGAAAAAAAAGGGGTTGGCGCTTCCTGGTTGCTCCCGCAACCTGCGGCTGTCTGTACACATCTCTTCGGTGTACTCCTGACTCGTGCGCATGCTCAGTCCTTCGGACTGTCGTTGACACGGCCCAGTTTGGGACGGGATTTTGGTCAAAGTGTGGAGGTCGAAAAATGTTCCGACGAACTTCAAATTTTGCATGCTCCAAAGACTCTATATTGCGCACTTGTCCTAAAAAATTGACAGACTTTCGCCGGGAAATGGCAGACAAATTTCAGAGTTTAGAAAAAAAGGGGTTGGCGCTTCCTGGATGCTCCCGCAACCTGTGGCTGTCTGTACACACCTCTTTGGTGTACTCCTGACTCGTGCGCATACTCAGTCCTTCGGACTGTCGTTGACACGGCCCAGTTTGGGACGGGATTTTGGTCAAAGTGTGGTCCAAACTTCGGCAAATTTGGAGGTCGAAAAATGTTCCGACGAACTTCAAATTTTGCATGCTCCAAAGACTCTATATTGCGCACTTGTCCTAAAAAATTGACAGACTTTCGCCGGGAAATGGCAGAGAAATTTCAGAGTTTAGAAAAAAAAGGGGTTGGCGCTTCCTGGTTGCTCCCGCAACATGTGGCTGTCTGTACACACCTCTTTGGTGTACTCCTGACTCGTGCGCATGCTCAGTCCTTCGGACTGTCGTTGACACGGCCCAGTTTGGGACGGGATTTTGGTCAAAGTGTGGTCCAAACGTCGGCAAATTTGGAGGTCGAAAAATGTTCCGACGAACTTCAAATTTTGCATGCTCCAAAGACTCTATATTGCGCACTTGTCCTAAAAAATTGACAGACTTTCGCCGGGAAATGGCAGATAAATTTCATTGTTTAGAACAAAAAGGGGTTGGCGCTTCCTGGATGCTCCCGCAACCTGTGGCTGTCTGTACACACCTCTTTGGTGTACTCCTGACTCGTGCGCATGCTCAGTCTTTCGGACTGTCGTTGACACGGCCCAGTTTGGGACGGGATTTTGGTCAAAGTGTGGTCCAAACGTCGGCAAATTTGGAGGTCGACAAATGTTCCGACGAACTTCAAATTTTGCATGCTCCAAAGACTCTATATTGCGCACTTGTCCTAAAAAATTGACAGACTTTCGCCGGGAAATGGCAGAGAAATTTCAGAGTTTAGAAAAAAAAGGGGTTGGCGCTTCCTGGTTGCTCCCGCAACCTGTGGCTCTCTGTACACACCTCTTTGGTGTACTCCTGACTCGTGCGCATGCTCAGTCCTTCGGACTGTCGTTGACACGGCCCAGTTTGGGACGGGATTTTGGTCAAAGTGTGGTCCAAACGTCGGCAAATTTGGAGGTCGAAAAATGTTCCGACGAACTTCAAATTTTGCATGCTCCAAAGACTCTATATTGCGCACTTGTCCTAAAAAAATGACAGACTTTCGCCGGGAAATGGCAGAGAAATTTCAGAGTTTAGAAAAAAAAGGGGTTGGCGCTTCCTGGATGCTCCCGCAACCTGTGGCTGTCTGTACACACCTCTTTGGTGTACTCCTGACTCGTGCGCATGCTCAGTCCTTCGGACTGTCGTTGACACGGCCCAGTTTGGGACGGGATTTTGGTCAAAGTGTGGTCCAAACGTCGGCAAATTTGGAGGTCGAAAAATGTTCCGACGAACTTCAAATTTTGCATGTTCCAAAGACTCTATATTGCGCACTTGTCCTAAAAAAATGACAGACTTTCGCCGGGAAATGGCAGAGAAATTTCAGAGTTTAGAAAAAAAAGGGGTTGGCGCTTCCTGGATGCTCCCGCAACCTGTGGCTGTCTGTACACACCTCTTTGGTGTACTCCTGACTCGTGCGCATGCTCAGTCCTTCGGACTGTCGTTGACACGGCCCAGTTTGGGACGGGATTTTGGTCAAAGTGTGGTCCAAACGTCGGCAAATTTGGAGGTTGAAAAATGTTCCGACGAACTTCAAATTTTGCATGCTCCAAAGACTCTATATTGCGCACTTGTCCTAAAAAATTGACAGACTTTCGCCGGGAAATGGCAGAGAAATTTTAGAGTTTAGAAAAAAAGGGGTTGGCGCTTCCTGGTTGCTCCCGCAACCTGTGGCTGTCTGTACACACCTCTTTGGTGTACTCCTGACTCGTGCGCATGCTCAGTCCTTCGGACTGTCGTTGACACGGCCCAGTTTGGGACGGGATTTTGGTCAAAGTGTGGTCCAAACGTCGGCAAATTTGGAGGTCGAAAAATGTTCCGACGAACTTCAAATTTTGCATGCTCCAAAGACTCTATATTGCGCACTTGTACTAAAAAATTGACAGACTTTCGCCGGGAAATGGCAGAGAAATTTCAGAGTTTAGAAAAAAAGGGGTTGGCGCTTCCTGGATGCTCCCGCAACCTGTGGCTGTCTGTACACACCTCTTTGGTGTACTCCTGACTCGTGCGCATGCTCAGTCCTTCGGACTGTCGTTGACACGGCCCAGTTTGGGACGGGATTTGGTCAAAGTGTGGTCCAAACGTCGGCAAATTTGGAGGTCGAAAAATGTTCCGACGAACTTCAAATTTTGCATGCTCCAAAGACTCTATATTGCGCACTTGTCCTAAAAAATTGACAGACTTTCGCCGGGAAATGGCAGAGAAATTTCAGAGTTTAGAAAAAAAGGGGTTGGCGCTTCGTGGTTGCTCCCGCAACCTGTGGCTGTCTGTACACACGTCTTTGGTGTACTCCTGACTCGTGCGCATGCTCAGTCCTTCGGACTGTCGTTGACACGGCCCAGTTTGGGACGGGATTTTGGTCAAAGTGTGGTCCAAACGTCGGCAAATTTGGAGGTCGAAAAATGTTCCGACGAACTTCAAATTTTGCATGCCCCAAAGACTCTATATTGCGCACTTGTCCTAAAAAATTGACAGACTTTCGCCGGGAAATGGCAGAGAAATTTCAGAGTTTAGAAAAAAAAGGGGTTGGCGCTTCCTGGATGCTCCCGCAACCTGTGGCTGTCTGTACACACCTCTTTGGTGTACTCCTGACTCGTGCGCATGCTCAGTCCTTCGGACTGTCGTTGACACGGCCCAGTTTGGGACGGGATTTTGGTCAAAGTGTGGTCCAAACGTCGGCAAATTTGGAGGTCGAAAAATGTTCCGACGAACTTCAAATTTTGCATGCTCCAAAGACTCTATATTGCGCACTTGTCCTAAAAAATTGACAGACTTTCGCCGGGAAATGGCAGAGAAATTTCAGAGTTTAGAAAAAAAGGGGTTGGCGCTTCGTGGTTGCTCCCGCAACCTGTGGCTGTCTGTACACACGTCTTTGGTGTACTCCTGACTCGTGCGCATGCTCAGTCCTTCGGACTGTCGTTGACACGGCCCAGTTTGGGACGGGATTTTGGTCAAAGTGTGGTCCAAACGTCGGCAAATTTGGAGGTCGAAAAATGTTCCGACGAACTTCAAATTTTGCATGCTCCAAAGACTCTATATTGCGCACTTGTCCTAAAAAATTGACAGACTTTCGCCGGGAAATGGCAAAGAAATTTCAGAGTTTACAAAAAAAAGGGGTTGGCGCTTCCTGGATGCTCCCGCAACCTGTGGCTGTCTGTACACACCTCTTTGGTGTACTCCTGACTCGTGCGCATGCTCAGTCCTTCGGACTGTCGTTGACACGGCCCAGTTTGGGACGGGATTTTGGTCAAAGTGTGGTCCAAACGTCGGCAAATTTGGAGGTCGAAAAATGTTCCGACGAACTTCAAATTTTGCATGCTCCAAAGACTCTATATTGCGCACTTGTCCTAAAAAATTGACAGACTTTCGCCGGGAAATGGCGGGGAAATTTCAGAGTTTAGAAAAAAAAGGGGTTGGCGCTTCCTGGATGCTCCCGCAACCTGTGGCTGTCTGTACACACCTCTTTGGTGTACTCCTGACTCGTGCGCATGCTCAGTCCTTCGGACTGTCGTTGACACGGCCCAGTTTGGGACGGGATTTTGGTCAAAGTGTGGTCCAAACGTCGGCAAATTTGGAGGTCGAAAAATGTTCCGACGAACTTCAAATTTTGCATGCTCCAAAGACTCTATATTGCGCACTTGTCCTAAAAAATTGACAGACTTTCGCCGGGAAATGGCAGAGAAATTTCAGAGTTTAGAAAAAAAAGGGGTTGGCGCTTCCTGGATGCTCCCGCAACCTGTGGCTGTCTGTACACACCTCTTTGGTGTACTCCTGACTCGTGCGCATGCTCAGTCCTTCGGACTGTCGTTGACACGGCCCAGTTTGGGACGGGATTTTGGTCAAAGTGTGGTCCAAACGTCGGCAAATTTGGAGGTCGAAAAATGTTCCGACGAACTTCAAATTTTGCATGCTCCAAAGACTCTATATTGCGCACTTGTCCTAAAAAATTGACAGACTTTCGCCGGGAAATGGCAGAGAAATTTCAGAGTTTAGAAAAAAAAGGGGTTGGCGCTTCCTGGATGCTCCCGCAACCTGTGGCTGTCTGTACACACCTCTTTGGTGTACTCCTGACTCGTGCGCATGCTCAGTCCTTCGGACTGTCGTTGACACGGCCCAGTTTGGGACGGGATTTTGGTCAAAGTGTGGTCCAAACGTCTGCAAATTTGGAGGTCGAAAAATGTTCCGACGAACTTCAAATTTTGCATGCTCCAAAGACTCTATATTGCGCACTTGTCCTAAACAATTGACAGACTTTCGCCGGGAAATGGCAGAGAAATTTCAGAGTTTAGAAAAAAAGGGGTTGGCGCTTCCTGGATGCTCCCGCAACCTGTGGCTGTCTGTACACACATCTTTGGTGTACTCCTGACTCGTGCATGCTCAGTCCTTCGGACAGTCGTTGACACGGCCCAGTTTGGGACGGGATTTTGGTCAAAGTGTGGTCCAAACGTCGGCAAATTTGGAGGTCGGAAAATGTTCCGACGAACTTCAAATTTTGCATGCTCCAAAGACTCTATATTGCGCACTTGTCCTACAAAATTGACAGACTTTCGCCGGGAAATGGCAGAGAAATTTCAGAGTTTAGAAAAAAAAGGGGTTGGCGCTTCCTGGATGCTCCCGCAACCTGTGGCTGTCTGTACACACCTCTTTGGTGTACTCCTGACTCGTGCGCATGCTCAGTCCTTCGGACTGTCGTTGACACGGCCAGTTTGGGACGGGATTTTGGTCAAAGTGTGGTCCAAACGTCGGCAAATTTGGAGGTCGAAAAATGTTCCGACGAACTTCAAATTTTGCATGCTCCAAAGACGCTATATTGCGCACTTGTCCTAAAAAATTGACAGACTTTCGCCGGGAAATGGCAGAGAAATTTCAGAGTTTAGAAAAAAAAGGGGTTGGCGCTTCCTGGATGCTCCCGCAACCTGTGGCTGTCTGTACACACCTCTTTGGTGTACTCCTGACTCGTGCGCATGCTCAGTCCTTCGGACTGTCGTTGACACGGCCCAGTTTGGGACGGGATTTTGGTCAAAGTGTGGTCCAAACGTCGGCAAATTTGGAGGTCGAAAAATGTTCCGACGAACTTCAAATTTTGCATGCTCCAAAGACTCTATATTGCGCACTTGTCCTAAAAAATTGACAGACTTTCGCCGGGAAATGGCAGAGAAATTTCAGAGTTTAGAAAAAAAAGGGGTTGGCGCTTCCTGGATGCTCCCGCAACCTGTGGCTGTCTGTACACACCTCTTTGGTGTACTCCTGACTCGTGCGCATGCTCAGTCCTTCGGACTGTCGTTGACACGGCCCAGTTTGGGACGGGATTTTGGTCAAAGTGTGGTCCAAACGTCGGCAAATTTGGAGGTCGAAAAATGTTCCGACGAACTTCAAATTTTGCATGCTCCAAAGACTCTATATTGCGCACTTGTCCTAAAAAAATGACAGACTTTCGCCGGGAAATGGCAGAGAAATTTCAGAGTTTAGAAAAAAAAGGGGTTGGCGCTTCCTGGATGCTCCCGCAACCTGTGGCTGTCTGTACACACCTCTTTGGTGTACTCCTGACTCGTGCGCATGCTCAGTCCTGCGGACTGTCGTTGACACGGCCCAGTTTGGGACGGGATTTTGGTCAAAGTGTGGTCCAAACGTCGGCAAATTTGGAGGTCGAAAAATGTTCCGACGAACTTCAAATTTTGCATGCTCCAAAGACTCTATATTGCGCACTTGTCCTAAAAAATTGACAGACTTTCGCCGGGAAATGGCAGAGAAATTTCAGAGTTTAGAAAAAAAAGGGGTTGGCGCTTCCTGGATGCTCCCGCAACCTGTGGCTGTCTGTACACACCTCTTTGGTGTACTCCTGACTCGTGCGCATGCTCAGTCCTTCGGACTGTCGTTGACACGGCCCAGTTTGGGACGGGATTTTGGTCAAAGTGTGGTCCAAACGTCGGCAAATTTGGAGGTCGAAAAATGTTCCGACGAACTTCAAATTTTGCATGCTCCAAAGACTCTATATTGCGCACTTGTCCTAAAAAATTGACAGACTTTCGCCGGGAAATGGCAGAGAAATTTCAGAGTTTAGAAAAAAAGGGGTTGGCGCTTCCTGGATGCTCGCGCAACCTGTGGCTGTCTGTACACACCTCTTTGGTGTACTCCTGACTCGTGCGCATGCTCAGTCCTTCGGACTGTCGTTGACACGGCCCAGTTTGGGACGGGATTTTGGTCAAAGTGTGGTCCAAACGTCGGCAAATTTGGAGGTCGAAAAATGTTCCGACGAACTTCAAATTTTGCATGCTCCAAAGACTCTATATTGCGCACTTGTCCTAAAAAATTGACAGACTTTCGCCGGGAAATGCCAGAGAAATTTCAGAGTTTAGAAAAAAAAGGGGTTGGCGCTTCCTGGATGCTCCCGCAACCTGTGGCTGTCTGTACACACCTCTTTGGTGTACTCCTGACTCGTGCGCATGCTCAGTCCTTCGGACTGTCGTTGACACGGCCCAGTTTGGCACGGGATTTTGGTCAAAGTGTGGTCCAAACGTCGGCAAATTTGGAGGTCGATAAATGTTCCGACGAACTTCAAATTTTGCATGCTCCAAAGACTCTATATTGCGCACTTGTCCTAAAAAATTGACAGACTTTCGCCGGGAAATGGCAGAGAAATTTTAGAGTTTAGAAAAAAAAGGGGTTGGCGCTTCCTGGTTGCTCCCGCAACCTGTGGCTGTCTGTACACACCTCTTTGGTGTACTCCTGACTCGTGCGCATGCTCAGTCCTTCGGACTGTCGTTGACACGGCCCAGTTTGGGACGGGATTTTGGTCAAAGTGTGGTCCAAACGTCGGCAAATTTGGAGGTCGAAAAATGTTCCGACGAACTTCAAATTTTGCATGCTCCAAAGACTCTATATTGCGCACTTGTCCTAAAAAAATGACAGACTTTCGCCGGGAAATGGCAGAGAAATTTCAGAGTTTAGAAAAAAAAGGGGTTGGCGCTTCCTGGATGCTCCCGCAACCTGTGGCTGTCTGTACACACCTCTTTGGTGTACTCCTGACTCGTGCGCATGCTCAGTCCTTCGGACTGTCGTTGACACGGCCCAGTTTGGGACGGGATTTTGGTCAAAGTGTGGTCCAAACGTCGGCAAATTTGGAGGTCGAAAAATGTTCCGACGAACTTCAAATTTTGCATGCTCCAAAGACTCTATATTGCGCACTTGTCCTAAAAAATTGACAGACTTTCGCCGGGAAATGGCAGAGAAATTTCAGAGTTTAGAAAAAAAAAGGGGTTGGCGCTTCCTGGATGCTCCCGCAACCTGTGGCTGTCTGTACACACCTCTTTGGTGTACTCCTGACTCGTGCGCATGCTCAGTCCTTCGGACTGTCGTTGACACGGCCCAGTTTGGGACGGGATTTTGGTCAAAGTGTGGTCCAAACGTCGGCAAATTTGGAGGTCGAAAAATGTTCCGACGAACTTCAAATTTTGCATGCTCCAAAGACTCTATATTGCGCACTTGTCCTAAAAAATTGACAGACTTTCGCCGGGAAATGGCAGAGAAATTTCAGAGTTTAGAAAAAAAGGGGTTGGCGCTTCGTGGTTGCTCCCGCAACCTGTGGCTGTCTGTACACACGTCTTTGGTGTACTCCTGACTCGTGCGCATGCTCAGTCCTTCGGACTGTCGTTGACACGGCCCAGTTTGGGACGGGATTTTGGTCAAAGTGTGGTCCAAACGTCGGCAAATTTGGAGGTCGAAAAATGTTCCGACGAACTTCAAATTTTGCATGCTCCAAAGACTCTATATAGCGCACTTGTCCTAAAAAATTGACAGACTTTCGCCGGGAAATGGCAAAGAAATTTCAGAGTTTACAAAAAAAAGGGGTTGGCGCTTCCTGGATGCTCCCGCAACCTGTGGCTGTCTGTACACACCTCTTTGGTGTACTCCTGACTCGTGCGCATGCTCAGTCCTTCGGACTGTCGTTGACACGGCCCAGTTTGGGACGGGATTTTGGTCAAAGTGTGGTCCAAACGTCGGCAAATTTGGAGGTCGAAAAATGTTCCGACGAACTTCAAATTTTGCATGCTCCAAAGACTCTATATTGCGCACTTGTCCTAAAAAATTGACAGACTTTCGCCGGGAAATGGCGGGGAAATTTCAGAGTTTAGAAAAAAAAGGGGTTGGCGCTTCCTGGATGCTCCCGCAACCTGTGGCTGTCTGTACACACCTCTTTGGTGTACTCCTGACTCGTGCGCATGCTCAGTCCTTCGGACTGTCGTTGACACGGCCCAGTTTGGGACGGGATTTTGGTCAAAGTGTGGTCCAAACGTCGGCAAATTTGGAGGTCGAAAAATGTTCCGACGAACTTCAAATTTTGCATGCTCCAAAGACTCTATATTGCGCACTTGTCCTAAAAAATTGACAGACTTTCGCCGGGAAATGGCAGAGAAATTTCAGAGTTTAGAAAAAAAGGGGTTGGCGCTTCCTGGATGCTCCCGCAACCTGTGGCTGTCTGTACACACCTCTTTGGTGTACTCCTGACTCGTGCGCATGCTCAGTCCTTCGGACTGTCGTTGACACGGCCCAGTTTGGGACGGGATTTTGGTCAAAGTGTGGTCCAAACGTCGGCAAATTTGGAGGTCGAAAAATGTTCCGACGAACTTCAAATTTTGCATGCTCCAAAGACTCTATATTGCGCACTTGTCCTAAAAAATTGACAGACTTTCGCCGGGAAATGGCAGAGAAATTTCAGAGTTTAGAAAAAAAAGGGGTTGGCGCTTCCTGGATGCTCCCGCAACCTGTGGCTGTCTGTACACACCTCTTTGGTGTACTCCTGACTCGTGCGCATGCTCAGTCCTTCGGACTGTCGTTGACACGGCCCAGTTTGGGACGGGATTTTGGTCAAAGTGTGGTCCAAACGTCGGCAAATTTGGAGGTCGAAAAATGTTCCGACGAACTTCAAATTTTGCATGCTCCAAAGACTCTATATTGCGCACTTGTCCTAAAAAAATGACAGACTTTCGCCGGGAAATGGCAGAGAAATTTCAGAGTTTAGAAAAAAAAGGGGTTGGCGCTTCCTGGATGCTCCCGCAACCTGTGGCTGTCTGTACACACCTCTTTGGTGTACTCCTGACTCGTGCGCATGCTCAGTCCTGCGGACTGTCGTTGACACGGCCCAGTTTGGGACGGGATTTTGGTCAAAGTGTGGTCCAAACGTCGGCAAATTTGGATGTCGAAAAATGTTCCGACGAACTTCAAATTTTGCATGCTCCAAAGACTCTATATTGCGCACTTGTCCTAAAAAATTGACAGACTTTCGCCGGGAAATGGCAGAGAAATTTCAGAGTTTAGAAAAAAAAGGGGTTGGCGCTTCCTGGATGCTCCCGCAACCTGTGGCTGTCTGTACACACCTCTTTGGTGTACTCCTGACTCGTGCGCATGCTCAGTCCTTCGGACTGTCGTTGACACGGCCCAGTTTGGGACGGGATTTTGGTCAAAGTGTGGTCCAAACGTCGGCAAATTTGGAGGTCGAAAAATGTTCCGACGAACTTCAAATTTTGCATGCTCCAAAGACTCTATATTGCGCACTTGTCCTAAAAAATTGACAGACTTTCGCCGGGAAATGGCAGAGAAATTTCAGAGTTTAGAAAAAAAGGGGTTGGCGCTTCCTGGATGCTCGCGCAACCTGTGGCTGTCTGTACACACCTCTTTGGTGTACTCCTGACTCGTGCGCATGCTCAGTCCTTCGGACTGTCGTTGACACGGCCCAGTTTGGGACGGGATTTTGGTCAAAGTGTGGTCCAAACGTCGGCAAATTTGGAGGTCGAAAAATGTTCCGACGAACTTCAAATTTTGCATGCTCCAAAGACTCTATATTGCGCACTTGTCCTAAAAAATTGACAGACTTTCGCCGGGAAATGCCAGAGAAATTTCAGAGTTTAGAAAAAAAAGGGGTTGGCGCTTCCTGGATGCTCCCGCAACCTGTGGCTGTCTGTACACACCTCTTTGGTGTACTCCTGACTCGTGCGCATGCTCAGTCCTTCGGACTGTCGTTGACACGGCCCAGTTTGGCACGGGATTTTGGTCAAAGTGTGGTCCAAACGTCGGCAAATTTGGAGGTCGAAAAATGTTCCGACGAACTTCAAATTTTGCATGCTCCAAAGACTCTATATTGCGCACTTGTCCTAAAAAATTGACAGACTTTCGCCGGGAAATGGCAGAGAAATTTCAGAGTTTAGAAAAAAAAGGGGGTTGGCGCTTCCTGGATGCTCCCGCAACCTGTGGCTGTCTGTACACACCTCTTTGGTGTACTCCTGACTCGTGCGCATGCTCAGTCGTTCGGACTGTCGTTGACACGGCCCAGTTTGGGACGGGATTTTGGTCAAAGTGTGGTCCAAACGTCGGCAAATTTGGAGGTCGAAAAATGTTCCGACGAACTTCAAATTTTGCATGCTCCAAAGACTCTATATTGCGCACTTGTCCTAAAAAATTGACAGACTTTCGCCGGGAAATGGCAGAGAAATTTCAGAGTTTAGAAAAAAAAGGGGTTGGCGCTTCCTGGATGCTCCCGCAACCTGTGGCTGTCTGTACACACCTCTTTGGTGTACTCCTGACTCGTGCGCATGCTCAGTCCTTCGGACTGTCGTTGACACGGCACAGTTTGTGACGGGATTTTGGTCAAAGTGTGGTCCAAACGTCGGCAAATTTGGAGGTCGAAAAATGTTCCGACGAACTTCAAATTTTGCATGCTCCAAAGACTCTATATTGCGCACTTGTCCTAAAAAATTGACAGACTTTCGCCGGGAAATGGCAGAGAAATTTCATAGTTTAGAAAAAAAAGGGGTTGGCGCTTCCTGGTTGCTCCCGCAACCTGTGGCTGTCTGTACACACCTCTTTGGTGTACTCCTGACTCGTGCGCATGCTCAGTCCTTCGGACTGTCGTTGACACGGCCCAGTTTGGGACGGGATTTTGGTCAAAGTGTGGTCCAAACGTCGGCAAATTTGGAGGTCGAAAAATGTTCCGACGAACTTCAAATTTTGCATGCTCCAAAGACTCTATATTGCGCACTTGTCCTAAAAAATTGACAGACTTTCGCCGGGAAATGGCAGAGAAATTTCAGAGTTTAGAAAAAAAAGGGGTTGGCGCTTCCTGGATGCTCCCGCAACCTGTGGCTGTCTGTACACACCTCTTTGGTGTACTCCTGACTCGTGCGCATGCTCAGTCCTTCGGACTGTCGTTGACACGGCCCAGTTTGGGACGGGATTTTGGTCAAAGTGTGGTCCAAACGTCGGCAAATTTGGAGGTCGAAAAATGTTCCGACGAACTTCAAATTTTGCATGCTCCAAAGACTCTATATTGCGCACTTGTCCTAAAAAATTGACAGACTTTCGCCGGGAAATGGCAGAGAAATTTCAGAGTTTAGAAAAAAAAGGGGTTGGCGCTTCCTGGATGCTCCCGCAACCTGTGGCTGTCTGTACACACCTCTTTGGTGTACTCCTGACTCATGCGCATGCTCAGTCCTTCGGACTGTCGTTGACACGGCCCAGTTTGGGACGGGATTTTGGTCAAAGTGTGGTCCAAACGTCGGCAAATTTGGAGGTCGAAAAATGTTCCGACGAACTTCAAATTTTGCATGCTCCAAAGACTCTATATTGCGCACTTGTCCTACAAAATTGACAGACTTTCGCCGGGAAATGGCAGAGAAATTTCAGAGTTTAGAAAAAAAAGGGGTTGGCGCTTCCTGGATGCTCCCGCAACCTGTGGCTGTCTGTACACACCTCTTTGGTGTACTCCTGACTCGTGCGCATGCTCAGTCCTTCGGACTGTCGTTGACACGGCCCAGTTTGGGACGAGATTTTGGTCAAAGTGTGGTCCAAACGTCGGCAAATTTGGAGGTTGAAAAATGTTCCGACGAACTTCAAATGTTGCATGCTCCAAAGACTCTATATTGCGCACTTGTCCTAAAAAATTGACAGACTTTCGCCGGGAAATGGCAGAGAAATTTCAGAGTTTAGAAAAAAAAGGGGTTGGCGCTTCCTGGATGCTCCCGCAACCTGTGGCTGTCTGTACACACCTCTTTGGTGTACTCCTGACTCGTGCGCATGCTCAGTCCTTCGGACTGTCGTTGACACGGCCCAGTTTGGGACGGGATTTTGGTCAAAGTGTGGTCCAAACGTCGGCAAATTTGGAGGTCGAAAAATGTTCCGACGAACTTCAAATTTTGCATGCTCCAAAGACTCTATATTGCGCACTTGTCCTAAAAAATTGACAGACTTTCGCCGGGAAATGGCAGAGAAATTTCAGAGTTTAGAAAAAAAGGGGTTGGCGCTTCCTGGATGCTCCCGCAACCTGTGGCTGTCTGTACACACCTCCCTGATAACACCACGACGTCGGGCCAACGTTGGGACCATGTGTGCTTCCGCGTTGGCCCAATGTGGGCCAATGACGTTGGGCCTGCGTGATTTTGCTCATCAAGGTTACGATGGGCCAACGTCGGCAAGAGACATCGGCCCAACGTTGAAACAATGTTGGGCCAACGTTAGCCTTTTATGTATCATTTAGAGTTGACGTTGGGCCAACGTCTGGCCACCCTTCACCCAACAACATGCCCACACTCAACCGACGTAGGAACAACGTGGGGCCAACAATGGCACCACCTGTAATACTAGTGTCAAACGTTGGGCCAACATGGTACCAACCATTCCCCAACCTTTATTCAGGGTAGCTGCCAACGTCGGCAAGAGACATCGGCCCAACGTGGAAACAATGTTGGGCCAACGTTAGCCTTATATGTATCATTTAAAGATGTCGTCGGGCCAACGTCTGGCCACCCTTAACCCAACAATGTGCCCACACTAAACCGACGTAGGAACAACGTGGGGCCAACATGGTACCAACCATTTCCCAACCTTTATACAGGGTAGCTGCCAACATGTTGACTGCTCCCCCACCCCGCCCCCACCTAACCCCCTAAACATGGCAAACCATAACAACCAGAAATTGAACATCATATCAGAATATTCCGTCTGTTTACATGTATTTTGAATGTATTCAAAAATGACAAAACACATTGCTATATAAACCTTATGTATAACTTATTAAACATTTGTACATTATGTAGAAGGTCATGACGACGGCAGCAGAGCAGAAACTAGAGCACGTTAAAAATATTGAAAAATACAGTCGAACACTGTTAATACAAGGTCCTTGCGACTTTGAAAATCCTTGTCTTAACAGTAATCTTGTATTATCAGTCTTGAAAAAAGCATTGCTTTGTATTATCAGTGTTCGACTGTATACTTTGATAACAATTTATTACAAAGAATAATGTTTGGTATGATGCAAAATCACCGTTGAAATGTTTAGTAACGCAAGTGTTTGGCAACTACTACAGATAAAAAAGAAGCTTATAATAGTATAAGTTCACAGCACCATTTCAGTTATATTGACCGAGTAAAAGGTTTATCAAAAATGGACCAAAAAAATGTAAATACATGTACAATGTACTGCAAGTTATGAAAAGGTTAATTCTATAAATTGTGAGCCTTAAAGTGTGACATTGGTGTTTTTGTTACAACCTGGCCAGGAGTATTAAAGGCCAATTAAATGTATATTTGCAGTAACAAAATCATCAGTTACATTTGTCACTGAAAAGCGGATACGACCTTCACAAAGAATGGCAATTTTAGCGAATCGCCGCACTATGGGCACTGCCATTTTGTCTGATTACTGGGCAAAGAATGACATCTTTGTGCATTTTATTTCATTCCTATGACAATACAGTCAACAAAGTTGTACGCAAAAAGTCATTCTAGCCCAGGCAGTATTTAGACAAATGGCGGCGCCCATACCATGTGGCATCGCTGCAATTGTCATTTTTTGTGAAATTGGTATTTGATTTTTAGTGGGTAATATTTTTTGTTATATTGCAAGTTATACTTGTTATGCACAAGGTTCTCCTTTGGTTATTTAACCTGCACACGGACACCCGGGATTTCGTTGTTCAAACCTATAATAAAAATGGGAGGTAAAGTGTCATGAATTTACGTTTACTGTAGGGATGGGATGCGTTTAACCTGTTAACCGAAAGAAAATTAAAAACCGGTTTTTCCGTAAAGTTTAAACGAAACCCAATTTTGAAGAATTTACAATAGTTTTCAGAGGGTTGTTTGTAATGACTTCTTGAAATTGAAATAAGTTTATATGCGATCGTAGTAAAATGTTGACTATGCAAATAAAGTTTCAGCGATTATTTTGGGGGATTGTGTGCATTGCAATTTGCAAATGCATCTACATACATGTATAAACAACAGCAACAATCCTTGGTGTCGACCGAACGGTTAACCGGTTAACCAACACTTGAAAGAATTACAAACTGGTTTTTGAATTAACCGTACATTCCCATTCCTAGTTTAGTGTATGAGGTCCCAGAGGGTGTCCGTGCATGGTGATCTTTTCTTATGACATCTTTGAAAAGGTAACATAAATGTCGGCATAGTCGTAAGGTCCGTGACATCGCCACCCTACACATGCCTTTACGGTTCCCCCATAATTCACAGTGCATAATGGGATGCAATTCTAGTACACATCGTCTCTGCGCTCACAGCTTTAATGCACAAGTGAATGGGAATTGACAGTACTCAGTCGCTTCAAACTTGTAAAACGTGACAAATTTGTGTTTTTGACAAATTTTCACTGGTAATATAGACCTCGGATACAAATTCAACCTACTGTATGTCTGTTTTGGGATTATATCGTCGTGAAAAACCGACACGGGTTGTCATAATGTTTATACTCCGATAACGCGATACAATGACAGTGCACAACGCGTCGACTGTACCGAGAAGATGCCCACGCACACAACGCGTCTTGCACGGTCATTGTATTCCCATTCACTTGAGCAATAAAGTCATGATGAGGGCCGAGGCGATGTGTACTAGAATTGCATACCATCATGCACTGCGCCATCTACCGTGCGCAGTGAATTGTGGGGGAACCGTAAAGGCACGTATTGATGAACAATGGCTTATGAATAGGGTGACGACATCACGCGGACATGGCGACTATGCCAACATTTACTTTACAGATTGAGAATGCGAAATTTAAGAATGGTAAACAGAAAAATATGACAAAATATGATGTAAAAATCTCATCACCCGAAAGGTAAGTGTGAGGGGTGTGGTACGTCAGAAAACGTTCTCTGGTCAAGATCCTTTAATCTCGTTCTGCAGCAATCTCAGCTCCTGAGATCCACTCCTGGCGATTTCTCGCTCGGCCGCTTGATTTATCTTCGCAACATTCTCTACATCGTGTCGCGAGGATGACGGTTTGGTGGGGTTTGAACTTGACAGCTTCTGAAATAGAATTAAGATTATAGCATGAAAAAAAGATATTTTTTTCGTATACATTGAACAAGGAAATACCTCCTGAAATCAACAGATCATTCAGTTCTAAGCCGTATTTTTTTCGTATACATTGAATAAAGATTTGAATGAAATTACCTCCTGGAATCAACAGATCATCAAATTCTAAGATATACTTCCGACTTGCACTTCTGTCGCAAATGTTGCATTTCTGAGATAAATAAATGATAAATTACTGCGTAAAGTAATGCACAAAATGACGCAGCGAGTGGTCTGTGCGTAAGTGTGACAACAGAGGGCACTGCGCGCGCGTGAATGGTTATCTTGTGCACTAACTGAAGGAAATTTTTGAAGAAGAAAATGTGATAGAAAAGCAACATTTGCGACAAAAGTGTAAGTGGAAAGTATATGTATTGGAATTAGATTATCTATTGATTCCAGGAGGTAATAGTTTTTATAAAACCAACTCGACCGTTGTAGGCCTACCAACTCGATTTTGCAAACGGTCGAGTTGGCAAACGGTCGAGTTGTCACAAGGATTAAGTGCTATGATCAACTAGGCCGGCCTACTCAATTCGTTCCCACTGAAAAAAAAGTGATGATCAATGAACGCAGGTTCACTGTTGAAAGTGATACACCAGCCGAAATAATGAAATCAAATTTTGACAAACTTACAGAGAATTATTGGGCAATGTTGGAAGACGTGCAGCTTGCAGGCAGTCATGTCGAAAATACATGATGACTCATCACACTCGCTCGATCTGGGCCGGTTTCCCGCCGGTTGCCGAACAAAGAATTAGATTGGTTCCCGTCCACATATTCCACATAGGAGAATAGCAATAGGATCGGGGCGCGCGTGCATAAAACAAATAGTGTGTGATGGTAACCAGTCTCCTGGACTTGTACCCAGACGTGCTTAACATCTTACGAAAGCAAATGTATACTGGCTCCAGTCCAGGATAGGGCCAACGTCTGTGCGTATCACTCCGCGGGTTTTCTTATGGCGTAATCGGGTGATCGGGTAAAATGATATACTGGACATCGTATCGGGGTCAATCGGAGGTTCAATCCCTTCCATATATTATTTTTTCATGTATTGTTCTGTCTTTTTCTGTTTGCAGTTTCCTAGAATCTTCATTTTTAGTAAAAAGAATAAACATTTACCTTTTCTTTGGCCAAATTTCCTAAACTGCAACAGTAATTTTGTTTGTACATCGACCGCGATATGATTGCCGCCATGGGCCGTTATTTTTTCTACATTACTTTTTTCTACGTTACAACGACGTTGGGCCGATGATCTGCCAACATTATAAATCAAACAGAAATGCCGACCATGGCCCAACGTTGTGCCAACAGTCATGTGCCAACACGAAAAGTTGAGCGCAGTGCCGACATGAAACCCACGTTGGCCCAACATCAAATCTCAACCAATTGCCAACTGCGACGTGTGCCGACGTTCCCGACCAACAGCCAACGTTGGCCCGACGTCGTGGTGTTATCAGGGCTCTTTGGTGTACTCCTGACTCATGCGCATGCTCAGTCCTTCGGACTGTCGTTGACACGGCCCAGTTTGGGACGGGATTTTGGTCAAAGTGTGGTCCAAACGTCGGCAAATTTGGAGGTCGAAAAATGTTCCGACGAACTTCAAATTTTGCATGCTCCAAAGACTCTATATTGCGCACTTGTCCTACAAAATTGACAGACTTTCGCCGGGAAATGGCAGAGAAATTTCAGAGTTTAGAAAAAAAAGGGGTTGGCGCTTCCTGGATGCTCCCGCAACCTGTGGCTGTCTGTACACACCTCTTTGGTGTACTCCTGACTCGTGCGCATGCTCAGTCCTTCGGACTGTCGTTGACACGGCCCAGTTTGGGACGGGATTTTGGTCAAAGTGTGGTCCAAACGTCGGCAAATTTGGATGTCGAAAAATGTTCCGACGAACTTCAAATTTTGCATGCTCCAAAGACTCTATATTGCGCACTTGTCCTAAAAAATTGACAGACTTTCGCCGGGAAATGGCAGAGAAATTTCAGAGTTTAGAAAAAAAAGGGGTTGGCGCTTCCTGGATGCTCCCGCAACCTGTGGCTGTCTGTACATACCTCTTTGGTGTACTCCTGACTCGTGCGCATGCTCAGTCCTTCGGACTGTCGTTGACACGGCCCAGTTTGGGACGGGATTTTGGTCAAAGTGTGGTCCAAACGTCGGCAAATTTGGAGGTCGAAAAATGTTCCGACGAACTTCAAATTTTGCATGCTCCAAAGACTCTATATTGCGCACTTGTCCTAACAAATTGACAGACTTTCGCCGGGAAATGGCAGAGAAATTTCAGAGTTTAGAAAAAAAAGGGGTTGGCGCTTCCTGGATGCTCCCGCAACATGTGGCTGTCTGTACACACCTCTTTGGTGTACTCCTGACTCGTGCGCATGCTCAGTCCTTCGGACTGTCGTTGACACGGCCCAGTTTGGGACCGGATTTTGGTCAAAGTGTGGTCCAAACGTCGGCAAATTTGGAGGTTGAAAAATGTTCCGACGAACTTCAAATGTTGCATGCTCCAAAGACTCTATATTGCGCACTTGTCCTAAAAAAATGACAGACTTTCGCCGGGAAATGGCAGAGAAATTTCAGAGTTTAGAAAAAAAAGGGGTTGGCGCTTCCTGGATGCTCCCGCAACCTGTGGCTGTCTGTACACACCTCTTTGGTGTACTCCTGACTCGTGCGCATGCTCAGTCCTTCGGACTGTCGTTGACACGGCCCAGTTTGGGACGGGATTTTGGTCAAAGTGTGGTCCAAACGTCGGCAAATTTGGAGGTCGAAAAATGTTCCGACGAACTTCAAATTTTGCATGCTCCAAAGACTCTATATTGCGCACTTGTCCTAAAAAATTGACAGACTTTCGCCGGGAAATGGCAGAGAAATTTCAGAGTTTAGAAAAAAAGGGGTTGGCGCTTCCTGGATGCTCCCGCAACCTGTGGCTGTCTGTACACACCTCTTTGGTGTACTCCTGACTCATGCGCATGCTCAGTCCTTCGGACTGTCGTTGACACGGCCCAGTTTGGGACGGGATTTTGGTCAAAGTGTGGTCCAAACGTCGGCAAATTTGGAGGTCGAAAAATGTTCCGACGAACTTCAAATTTTGCATGCTCCAAAGACTCTATATTGCGCACTTGTCCTACAAAATTGACAGACTTTCGCCGGGAAATGGCAGAGAAATTTCAGAGTTTAGAAAAAAAAGGGGTTGGCGCTTCCTGGATGCTCCCGCAACCTGTGGCTGTCTGTACACACCTCTTTGGTGTACTCCTGACTCGTGCGCATGCTCAGTCCTTCGGACTGTCGTTGACACGGCCCAGTTTGGGACGGGATTTTGGTCAAAGTGTGGTCCAAACGTCGGCAAATTTGGATGTCGAAAAATGTTCCGACGAACTTCAAATTTTGCATGCTCCAAAGACTCTATATTGCGCACTTGTCCTAAAAAATTGACAGACTTTCGCCGGGAAATGGCAGAGAAATTTCAGAGTTTAGAAAAAAAAGGGGTTGGCGCTTCCTGGATGCTCCCGCAACCTGTGGCTGTCTGTACATACCTCTTTGGTGTACTCCTGACTCGTGCGCATGCTCAGTCCTTCGGACTGTCGTTGACACGGCCCAGTTTGGGACGGGATTTTGGTCAAAGTGTGGTCCAAACGTCGGCAAATTTGGAGGTCGAAAAATGTTCCGACGAACTTCAAATTTTGCATGCTCCAAAGACTCTATATTGCGCACTTGTCCTAAAAAATTGACAGACTTTCGCCGGGAAATGGCAGAGAAATTTCAGAGTTTAGAAAAAAAAAGGGGGTTGGCGCTTCCTGGATGCTCCCGCAACCTGTGGCTGTCTGTACATACCTCTTTGGTGTACTCCTGACTCGTGCGCATGCTCAGTCCTTCGGACTGTCGTTGACACGGCCCAGTTTGGGACGGGATTTTGGTCAAAGTGTGGTCCAAACGTCGGCAAATTTGGAGGTCGAAAAATGTTCCGACGAACTTCAAATTTTGCATGCTCCAAAGACTCTATATTGCGCACTTGTCCTAAAAAATTGACAGACTTTCGCCGGGAAATGGCAGAGAAATTTCAGAGTTTAGAAAAAAAAGGGGTTGGCGCTTCCTGGATGCTCCCGCAACATGTGGCTGTCTGTACACACCTCTTTGGTGTACTCCTGACTCGTGCGCATGCTCAGTCCTTCGGACTGTCGTTGACACGGCCCAGTTTGGGACCGGATTTTGGTCAAAGTGTGGTCCAAACGTCGGCAAATTTGGAGGTCTGAAAAATGTTCCGACGAACTTCAAATGTTGCATGCTCCAAAGACTCTATATTGCGCACTTGTCCTAAAAAATTGACAGACTTTCGCCGGGAAATGGCAGAGAAATTTCAGAGTTTAGAAAAAAAAGGGGTTGGCGCTTCCTGGATGCTCCCGCAACCTGTGGCTGTCTGTACACACCTCTTTGGTGTACTCCTGACTCGTGCGCATGCTCAGTCCTTCGGACTGTCGTTGACACGGCCCAGTTTGGGACGGGATTTTGGTCAAAGTGTGGTCCAAACGTCGGCAAATTTGGAGGTCGAAAAATGTTCCGACGAACTTCAAATTTTGCATGCTCCAAGACTCTATATTGACAGACTTTCGCCGGGAAATGGCAGAGAAATTTCAGAGTTTAGAAAAAAAAGGGGTTGGCGCTTCCTGGATGCTCCCGCAACCTGTGGCTGTCTGTACACACCTCTTTGGTGTACTCCTGACTCGTGCGCATGCTCAGTCCTTCGGACTGTCGTTGACACGGCCCACTTTGGGACGGGATTTTGGTCAAAGTGTGGTCCAAACGTCGGCAAATTTGGAGGTCGAAAAATGTTCCGACGAACTTCAAATTTTGCATGCTCCAAAGACTCTATATTGCGCACTTGTCCTAAAAAATTGACAGACTTTCGCCGGGAAATGGCAGAGAAATTTCAGAGTTTAGAAAAAAAAGGGGTTGGCGCTTCCTGGTTGCTCCCGCAACCTGTGGCTGTCTGTACACTCCTCTTTGGTGTACTCCTGACTCGTGCGCATGCTCAGTCCTTCGGACTGTCGTTGACACGGCCCAGTTTGGGACGGGATTTTGGTCAAAGTGTGGTCCAAACGTCGGCAAATTTGGAGGTCGAAAAATGTTCCGACGAACTTCAAATTTTGCATGCTCCAAAGACTCTATATTGCGCACTTGTCCTAAAAAATTGACAGACTTTCGCCGGGAAATGGCAGAGAAATTTCAGAGTTTAGAAAAAAAAGGGGTTGGCGCTTCCTGGATGCTCCCGCAACCTGTGGCTGTCTGTACACACCTCTTTGGTGTACTCCTGACTCGTGCGCATGCTCAGTCCTTCGGACTGTCGTTGACACGGCCCAGTTTGGGACGGGATTTTGGTCAAAGTGTGGTCCAAACGTCGGCAAATTTGGAGGTCGAAAAATGTTCCGACGAACTTCAAATTTTGCATGCTCCAAAGACTCTATATTGCGCACATGTCCTAAAAAATTGACAGACTTTCGCCGGGAAATGGCAGAGAAATTTCAGAGTTTAGAAAAAAAAGGGGTTGGCGCTTCCTGGATGCTCCCGCAACATGTGGCTGTCTGTACACACCTCTTTGGTGTACTCCTGACTCGTGCGCATGCTCAGTCCTTCGGACTGTCGTTGACACGGCCCAGTTTGGGACCGGATTTTGGTCAAAGTGTGGTCCAAACGTCGGCAAATTTGGAGGTTGAAAAATGTTCCGACGAACTTCAAATGTTGCATGCTCCAAAGACTCTATATTGCGCACTTGTCCTAAAAAATTGACAGACTTTCGCCGGGAAATGGCAGAGAAATTTCAGAGTTTAGAAAAAAAAGGGGTTGGCGCTTCCTGGATGCTCCCGCAACCTGTGGCTGTCTGTACACACCTCTTTGGTGTACTCCTGACTCGTGCGCATGCTCAGTCCTTCGGACTGTCGTTGACACGGCCCAGTTTGGGACGGATTTTGGTCAAAGTGTGGTCCAAACGTCGGCAAATTTGGAGTTCGAAAAATGTTCCGACGAACTTCAAATTTTGCATGCTCCAAAGACTCTATATTGACAGACTTTCGCCCGGGAAATGGCAGAGAAATTTCAGAGTTTAGAAAAAAAAAGGGGTTGGCGCTTCCTGGATGCTCCCCGCAACCTGTGGCTGTCTGTACACACCTCTTTGGTGTACTCCTGACTCGTGCGCATGCTCAGTCCTTCGGACTGTCGTTGACACGGCCCAGTTTGGGACGGGATTTTGGTCAAAGTGTGGTCCAAACGTCGGCAAATTTGAGGTCGAAAAATGTTCCGACGAACTTCAAATTTTGCATGCTCCAAAGACTCTATATTGCGCACTTGTCCTAAAAATTGACAGACTTTCGCCAGGAAATGGCAGAGAAATTTCAGAGTTTATACAAAAAAAGGGGTTGGCGCTTCCTGGATGCTCCCGCAACCTGTGGCTGTCTGTACACACCTCTTTGGTGTACTCCTGACTCGTGCGCAATGCTCAGTCCTTCGGACTGTCGTTGACACGGCCCAGTTTGGGACGGGATTTTGGTCAAAGTGTGTCCAAACGTCGGCAAATTTGGAGGTCGAAAAATGTTCCGACGAACTTCAAATTTTGCATGCTCCAAAGACTCTATATTGCGCACTTGTCCTAAAAAATTGACAGACTTTCGCCGGGAAATGGCAGAGAAATTTCAGAGTTTAGAAAAAAAAAGGGGTTGGCGCTTCCTGGATGCTCCCGCAACCTGTGGCTGTCTGTACACACCTCTTTGGTGTACTCCTGACTCGTGCGCATGCTCAGTCCTTCGGACTGTCGTTGACACGGCCCAGTTTGGGACGGGATTTTTGTCAAAGTGTGGTCCAAACGTCGGCAAATTTGGAGGTCGAAAAATGTTCCGACGAACTTCAAATTTTGCATGCTCCAAAGACTCTATATTGCGCACTTGTCCTAAAAAATTGACAGACTTTCGCCGGGAAATGGCAGAGAAATTTCAGAGTTTAGAAAAAAAGGGGTTGGCGCTTCCTGGATGCTCCCGCAACCTGTGGCTGTCTGTACACACCTCTTTGGTGTACTCCTGACTCGTGCGCATGCTCAGTCCTTCGGACTGTCGTTGACACGGCCCAGTTTGGGACGGGATTTTGGTCAAAGTGTGGTCCAAACGTCGGCAAATTTGGAGGTCGAAAAATGTTCCGACGAACTTCAAATTTTGCATGCTCCAAAGACTCTATATTGCGCACTTGTCCTAAAAAATTGACAGACTTTCGCCGGGAAATGGCAGAGAAATTTCAGAGTTTATAAAAAAAAGGGGTTGGCGCTTCCTGGATGCTCCCGCAACCTGTGGCTGTCTGTACACACCTCTTTGGTGTACTCCTGACTCGTGCGCATGCTCAGTCCTTCGGACTGTCGTTGACACGGCCCCAGTTTGGGACGGGATTTTGGTCAAAGTGTGGTCCAAACGTCGGCAAATTTGGAGGTCGAAAAATGTTCCGACGAACTTCACATTTTGCATGCTCCAAAGACTCTATATTGCGCACTTGTCCTAAAAAATTGACAGACTTTCGCCGGGAAATGGCAGAGAAATTTCAGAGTTTAGAAAAAAAAGGGGTTGGCGCTTCCTGGATGCTCCCGCAACCTGTGGCTGTCTGTACACACCTCTTTGGTGTACTCCTGACTCGTGCGCATGCTCAGTCCTTCGGACTGTCGTTGACACGGCCCAGTTTGGGACGGGATTTTGGTCAAAGTGTGGTCCAAACGTCGGCAAATTTGGAGGTCGAAAAATGTTCCGACGAACTTCAAATTTTGCATGCTCCAAAGACTCTATATTGCGCACTTGTCCTAAAAAATTGACAGACTTTCGCCGGGAAATGGCAGAGAAATTTCAGAGTTTAGAAAAAAAAGGGGTTGGCGCTTCCTGGATGCTCCCGCAACCTGTGGCTGTCTGTACACACCTCTTTGGTGTACTCCTGACTCGTGCGCATGCTCAGTCCTTCGGACTGTCGTTGACACGGCCCAGTTTGGGACGGGATTTTGGTCAAAGTGTGGTCCAAACGTCGGCAAATTTGGAGGTCGAAAAATGTTCCGACGAACTTCAAATTTTGCATGCTCCAAAGACTCTATATTGCGCACTTGTCCTAAAAAATTGACAGACTTTCGCCGGGAAATGGCAGAGAAATTTCAGAGTTTAGAAAAAAAAGGGGTTGGCGCTTCCTGGATGCTCCCGCAACCTGTGGCTGTCTGTACACACCTCTTTGGTGTACTCCTGACTCGTGCGCATGCTCAGTCCTTCGGACTGTCGTTGACACGGCCCAGTTTGGGACGGGATTTTGGTCAAAGTGTGGTCCAAACGTCGGCAAATTTGGAGGTCGAAAAATGTTCCGACGAACTTCAAATTTTGCATGCTCCAAAGACTCTATATTGCGCACTTGTCCTAAAAAATTGACAGACTTTCGCCGGGAAATGGCAGAGAAATTTCAGAGTTTAGAAAAAAAAGGGGTTGGCGCTTCCTGGATGCTCCCGCAACCTGTGGCTGTCTGTACACACCTCTTTGGTGTACTCCTGACTCGTGCGCATGCTCAGTCCTTCGGACTGTCGTTGACACGGCCCAGTTTGGGACGGGATTTTGGTCAAAGTGTGGTCCAAACGTCGGCAAATTTGGAGGTCGAAAAATGTTCCGACGAACTTCAAATTTTGCATGCTCCAAAGACTCTATATTGCGCACTTGTCCTAAAAAATTGACAGACTTTCGCCGGGAAATGGCAGAGAAATTTCAGAGTTTAGAAAAAAAAGGGGTTGGCGCTTCCTGGATGCTCCCGCAACCTGTGGCTGTCTGTACACACCTCTTTGGTGTACTCCTGACTCGTGCGCATGCTCAGTCCTTCGGACTGTCGTTGACACGGCCCAGTTTGGGACGGGATTTTGGTCAAAGTGTGGTCCAAACGTCGGCAAATTTGGAGGTCGAAAAATGTTCCGACGAACTTCAAATTTTGCATGCTCCAAAGACTCTATATTGCGCACTTGTCCTAAAAAAATGACAGACTTTCGCCGGGAAATGGCAGAGAAATTTCAGAGTTTAGAAAAAAAAGGGTTGGCGCTTCCTGGATGCTCCCGCAACCTGTGGCTGTCTGTACACACCTCTTTGGTGTACTCCTGACTCGTGCGCATGCTCAGTCCTTCGGACTGTCGTTGACACGGCCCAGTTTGGGACGGGATTTTGGTCAAAGTGTGGTCCAAACGTCGGCAAATTTGGAGGTCGAAAAATGTTCCGACGAACTTCAAATTTTGCATGCTCCAAAGACTCTATATTGCGCACTTGTCCTAAAAAATTGACAGACTTTCGCCGGGAAATGGCAGAGAAATTTCAGAGTTTAGAAAAAAAAGGGGTTGGCGCTTCCTGGATGCTCCCGCAACCTGTGGCTGTCTGTACACACCTCTTTGGTGTACTCCTGACTCGTGCGCATGCTCAGTCCTTCGGACTGTCGTTGACACGGCCCAGTTTGGGACGGGATTTTGGTCAAAGTGTGGTCCAAACGTCGGCAAATTTGGAGGTCGAAAAATGTTCCGACGAACTTCAAATTTTGCATGCTCCAAAGACTCTATATTGCGCACTTGTCCTAAAAAATTGACAGACTTTCGCCGGGAAATGGCAGAGAAATTTCAGAGTTTAGAAAAAAAAGGGGTTGGCGCTTCCTGGATGCTCCCGCAACCTGTGGCTGTCTGTACACACCTCTTTGGTGTACTCCTGACTCGTGCGCATGCTCAGTCCTTCGGACTGTCGTTGACACGGCCCAGTTTGGGACGGGATTTTGGTCAAAGTGTGGTCCAAACGTCGGCAAATTTGGAGGTCGAAAAATGTTCCGACGAACTTCAAATTTTGCATGCTCCAAAGACTCTATATTGCGCACTTGTCCTAAAAAAATTGACAGACTTTCGCCGGGAAATGGCAGAGAAATTTCAGAGTTTAGAAAAAAAAGGGGTTGGCGCTTCCTGGATGCTCCCGCAACCTGTGGCTGTCTGTACACACCTCTTTGGTGTACTCCTGACTCGTGCGCATGCTCAGTCCTTCGGACTGTCGTTGACACGGCCCAGTTTGGGACGGGATTTTGGTCAAAGTGTGGTCCAAACGTCGGCAAATTTGGAGGTCGAAAAATGTTCCGACGAACTTCAAATTTTGCATGCTCCAAAGACTCTATATTGCGCACTTGTCCTAAAAAATTGACAGACTTTCGCCGGGAAATGGCAGAGAAATTTCAGAGTTTAGAAAAAAAAGGGGTTGGCGCTTCCTGGATGCTCCCGCAACCTGTGGCTGTCTGTACACACCTCTTTGGTGTACTCCTGACTCGTGCGCATGCTCAGTCCTTCGGACTGTCGTTGACACGGCCCAGTTTGGGACGGGATTTTGGTCAAAGTGTGGTCCAAACGTCGGCAAATTTGGAGGTCGAAAAATGTTCCGACGAACTTCAAATTTTGCATGCTCCAAAGACTCTATATTGCGCACTTGTCCTAAAAAATTGACAGACTTTCGCCGGGAAATGGCAGAGAAATTTCAGAGTTTAGAAAAAAAAAGGGGTTGGCGCTTCCTGGATGCTCCCGCAACCTGTGGCTGTCTGTACACACCTCTTTGGTGTACTCCTGACTCGTGCGCATGCTCAGTCCTTCGGACTGTCGTTGACACGGCCCAGTTTGGGACGGGATTTTGGTCAAAGTGTGGTCCAAACGTCGGCAAATTTGGAGGTCGAAAAATGTTCCGACGAACTTCAAATTTTGCATGCTCCAAAGACTCTATATTGCGCACTTGTCCTAAAAAATTGACAGACTTTCGCCGGGAAATGGCAGAGAAATTTCAGAGTTTAGAAAAAAAAAGGGGTTGGCGCTTCCTGGATGCTCCCGCAACCTGTGGCTGTCTGTACACACCTCTTTGGTGTACTCCTGACTCGTGCGCATGCTCAGTCCTTCGGACTGTCGTTGACACGGCCCAGTTTGGGACGGGATTTTGGTCAAAGTGTGGTCCAAACGTCGGCAAATTTGGAGGTCGAAAAATGTTCCGACGAACTTCAAATTTTGCATGCTCCAAAGACTCTATATTGCGCACTTGTCCTAAAAAATTGACAGACTTTCGCCGGGAAATGGCAGAGAAATTTCAGAGTTTAGAAAAAAAAAGGGGTTGGCGCTTCCTGGATTGCTCCCGCAACCTGTGGCTGTCTGTACACACCTCTTTGGTGTACTCCTGACTCGTGCGCATGCTCAGTCCTTCGGACTGTCGTTGACACGGCCCAGTTTGGGACGGGATTTTGGTCAAAGTGTGGTCCAAACGTCGGCAAATTTGGAGGTCGAAAAATGTTCCGACGAACTTCAAATTTTGCATGCTCCAAAGACTCTATATTGCGCACTTGTCCTAAAAAATTGACAGACTTTCGCCGGGAAATGGCAGAGAAATTTCAGAGTTTAGAAAAAAAAGGGGTTGGCGCTTCCTGGATGCTCCCGCAACCTGTGGCTGTCTGTACACACCTCTTTGGTGTACTCCTGACTCGTGCGCATGCTCAGTCCTTCGGACTGTCGTTGACACGGCCCAGTTTGGGACGGGAATTTTGGTCAAAGTGTGGTCCAAACGTCGGCAAATTTGGAGGTCGAAAAATGTTCCGACGAACTTCAAATTTTGCATGCTCCAAAGACTCTATATTGCGCACTTGTCCTAAAAAATTGACAGACTTTCGCCGGGAAATGGCAGAGAAATTTCAGAGTTTAGAAAAAAAAGGGGGTTGGCGCTTCCTGGTTGCTCCCGCAACCTGTGGCTGTCTGTACACACCTCTTTGGTGTACTCCTGACTCGTGCGCATGCTCAGTCCTTCGGACTGTCGTTGACACGGCCCAGTTTGGGACGGGATTTTGGTCAAAGTGTGGTCCAAACGTCGGCAAATTTGGAGGTCGAAAAATTTTCCGACGAACTTCAAATTTTGCATGCCCCAAAGACTCTATATTGCGCACTTGTCCTAAAAAATTGACAAACTTTCGCCGGGAAATGGCAGAGAAATTTCAGAGTTTAGAAAAAAAA
Source organism: Henricia sp. BOLD:AAB3569 (assembly GCA_037783545.1). Classification (NCBI taxonomy): domain Eukaryota; kingdom Metazoa; phylum Echinodermata; class Asteroidea; order Spinulosida; family Echinasteridae; genus Henricia; species Henricia sp. BOLD:AAB3569. Next base: position 68,401 of record JBBELK010001152.1, on the reverse strand, counting down.
GGGGTAGGCGCTTCCTGGTTGCTCCCGCAACCTGTGGCTGTCTGTACACACCTCTTTGGTGTACTCCTGACTCGTGCGCATGCTCAGTCCTTCGGACTGTCGTTGACACGGCCCAGTTTGGGACGGGATTTTGGTCAAAGTGTGGTCCAAACGTCGGCAAATTTGGAGGTCGAAAAATGTTCCGACGAACTTCAAATTTTGCATGCTCCAAAGACTCTATATTGTTTGGGACGGGATTTTGGTCAAAGTGTGGTCCAAACGTCGGCAAATTTGGAGGTCGAAAAATGTTCCGACGAACGTCAAATTTTGCATGCTCCAAAGACTCTATATTGCGCACTTGTCCTAAAAAATTGACAGACTTTCGCCGGGAAATGGCAGAGAAATTTCAGAGTTTAGAAAAAAAAGGGGTTGGCGCTTCCTGGTTGCTCCCGCAACCTGTGGCTGTCTGTACACACCTCTTTGGTGTACTCCTGACTCGTGCGCATGCTCAGTCCTTCGGACTGTCGTTGACACGGCCCAGTTTGGGACGGGATTTTGGTCAAAGTGTGGTCCAAACGTCGGCAAATTTGGAGGTCGAAAAATTTTCCGACGAACTTCAAATTTTGCATGCCCCAAAGACTCTATATTGCGCACTTGTCCTAAAAAATTGACAAACTTTCGCCGGGAAATGGCAGAGAAATTTCAGAGTTTAGAAAAAAAAGGGGTAGGCGCTTCCTGGTTGCTCCCGCAACCTGTGGCTGTCTGTACACACCTCTTTGGTGTACTCCTGACTCGTGCGCATGCTCAGTCCTTCGGACTGTCGTTGACACGGCCCAGTTTGGGACGGGATTTTGGTCAAAGTGTGGTCCAAACGTCGGCAAATTTGGAGGTCGAAAAATGTTCCGACGAACTTCAAATTTTGCATGCTCCAAAGACTCTATATTGCGCACTTGTCCTAAAAAATTGACAGACTTTCGCCGGGAAATGGCAGAGAAATTTCAGAGTTTAGAAAAAAAAAGGGGTTGGCGCTTCCTGGATGCTCCCGCAACCTGTGGCTGTCTGTACACACCTCTTTGGTGTACTCCTGACTCGTGCGCATGCTCAGTCCTTCGGACTGTCGTTGACACGGCCCAGTTTGGGACGGGATTTTGGTCAAAGTGTGGTCCAAACGTCGGCAAATTTGGAGGTCGAAAAATGTTCCGACGAACTTCAAATTTTGCATGCTCCAAAGACTCTATATTGCGCACTTGTCCTAACAAATTGACAGACTTTCGCCGGGAAATGGCAGAGAAATTTCAGAGTTTAGAAAAAAAAGGGGTTGGCGCTTCCTGGATGCTCCCGCAACCTGTGGCTGTCTGTACACACCTCTTTGGTGTACTCCTGACTCGTGCGCATGCTCAGTCCTTCGGACTGTCGTTGACACGGCCCAGTTTGGGACGGAATTTTGGTCAAAGTGTGGTCCAAACGTCGGCAAATCTGGAGGTCGAAAAATGTTCCGACGAACTTCAAATTTTGCATGCTCCAAAGACTCTATATTGTTTGGGACGGGATTTTGGTCAAAGTGTGGTCCAAACGTCGGCAAATTTGGAGGTCGAAAAATTTTCCGACGAACTTCAAATTTTGCATGCCCCAAAGACTCTATATTGCGCACTTGTCCTAAAAAATTGACAAACTTTCGCCGGGAAATGGCAGAGAAATTTCAGAGTTTAGAAAAAAAAGGGGTAGGCGCTTCCTGGTTGCTCCCGCAACCTGTGGCTGTCTGTACACACCTCTTTGGTGTACTCCTGACTCGTGCGCATTATCAGTCCTTCGGACTGTCGTTGACACGGCCCAGTTTGGGACGGGATTTTGGTCAAAGTGTGGTCCAAACGTCGGCAAATTTGGAGGTCGAAAAATGTTCCAAAGACTCTATATTGCGCACTTGTCCTAAAAAATTGACAGACTTTCGCCGGGAAATGGCAGAGAAATTTCAGAGTTTAGAAAAAAAAGGGGTTGGCGCTTCCTGGATGCTCCCGCAACCTGTGGCTGTCTGTACACACCTCTTTGGTGTACTCCTGACTCGTGCGCATGCTCAGTCCTTCGGACTGTCGTTGACACGGCCCAGTTTGGGACGGGATTTTGGTCAAAGTGTGGTCCAAACGTCAGCAAATTTGGAGGTCGAAAAATGTTCCAAAGACTCTATATTGCGCACTTGTCCTAAAAAATTGACAGACTTTCGCCGGGAAATGGCAGAGAAATTTCAGAGTTTAGAAAAAAAAGGGGTTGGCGCTTCCTGGATGCTCCCGCAACCTGTGGCTGTCTGTACACACCTCTTTGGTGTACTCCTGACTCGTGCGCATGCTCAGTCCTTCGGACTGTCGTTGACACGGCCCAGTTTGGGACGGAATTTTGGTCAAAGTGTGGTCCAAACGTCGGCAAATCTGGAGGTCGAAAAATGTTCCGACGAACTTCAAATTTTGCATGCTCCAAAGACTCTATATTGCGCACTTGTCCTAAAAAATTGACAGACTTTCGCCGGGAAATGGCAGAGAAATTTCAGAGTTTAGAAAAAAAAGGGGTTGGCGCTTCCTGGTTGCTCCCCGCAACTTGTGGCTGTCTGTACACACCTCTTTGGTGTACTCCTGACTCGTGCGCATGCTCAGTCCTTCGGACTGTCGTTGACACGGCCCAGTTTGGGACGGGATTTTGGTCAAAGTGTGGTCCAAACGTCGGCAAATTTGGAGGTCGAAAAATGTTCCGACGAACTTCAAATTTTGCATGCTCCAAAGACTCTATATTGCGCACTTGTCCTAAAAAATTGACAGACTTTCGCCGGGAAATGGCAGAGAAATTTCAGAGTTTAGAAAAAAAAAAGGGGTTGGCGCTTCCTGGATGCTCCCGCAACCTGTGGCTGTCTGTACACACCTCTTTGGTGTACTCCTGACTCGTGCGCATGCTCAGTCCTTCGGACTGTCGTTGACACGGCCCAGTTTGGGACGGGATTTTGGTCAAAGTGTGGTCCAAACGTCGGCAAATTTGGAGGTCGAAAAATGTTCCGACGAACTTCAAATTTGCATGCTCCAAAGACTCTATATTGCGCACTTGTCCTAAAAAATTGACAGACTTTCGCAGGGAAATGGCAGAGAAATTTCAGAGTTTAGAAAAAAAGGGGTTGGCGCTTCCTGGATGCTCCCGCAACCTGTGGCTGTCTGTACACACCTCTTTGGTGTACTCCTGACTCGTGCGCATGCTCAGTCCTTCGGACTGTCGTTGACACGGCCCAGTTTGGGACGGGATTTTGGTCAAAGTGTGGTCCAAACGTCGGCAAATTTGGAGGTCGAAAAATGTTCCGACGAACTTCAAATTTTGCATGCTCCAAAGACTCTATATTGCGCGCTTGTCCTAAAAAATTGACAGACTTTCGCCGGGAAATGGCAGAGAAATTTCAGAGTTTAGAAAAAAAAGGGGTTGGCGCTTCCTGGTTGCTCCCGCAACCTGTGGCTGTCTGTACACTCCTCTTTGGTGTACTCCTGACTCGTGCGCATGCTCAGTTCTTCGGACTGTCGTTGACACGGCCCAGTTTGGGACGGGATTTTGGTCAAAGTGTGGTCCAAACGTAGGCAAATTTGGAGGTCGAAAAATGTTCCGACGAACTTCAAATTTTGCATGCTCCAAAGACTCTATATTGCGCACTTGTCCTAAAAAATTGACAGACTTTCGCCGGGAAATGGCAGAGAAATTTCAGAGTTTAGAAAAAAAAGGGGTTGGCGCTTCCTGGTTGCTCCCGCAACCTGTGGCTGTCTGTACACACCTCTTTGGTGTACTCCTGACTCGTGCGCATGCTCAGTCCTTCGGACTGTCGTTGATACGGCCCAGTTTGGGACGGGATTTTGGTCAAAGTGTGGTCCAAACGTCGGCAAATTTGGAGGTCGAAAAATGTTCCGACGAACTTCAAATTTTGCATGCTCCAAAGACTCTATATTGCGCACTTGTCCTAAAAAATTGACAGACTTTCGCCGGGAAATGGCAGAGAAATTTCAGAGTTTAGAAAAAAAAGGGGTTGGCGCTTCCTGGTTGCTCCCGCAACCTGTGGCTGTCTGTACACACCTCTTTGGTGTACTCCTGACTCGTGCGCATGCTCAGTCCTTCGGACTGTCGTTGACACGGCCCAGTTTGGGACGGGATTTTGGTCAAAGTGTGGTCCAAACGTCGGCAAATTTGGAGGTCGAAAAATGTTCCGACGAACTTCAAATTTTGCATGCTCCAAAGACTCTATATTGCGCAATTGTCCTAAAAAATTGACAGACTTTCGCCGGGAAATGGAAGAGAAATTTCAGAGTTTAGAAAAAAAGGGGTTGGCGCTTCCTGGATGCTCCCGCAACCTGTGGCTGTCTGTACACACCTCTTTGGTGTACTCCTGACTCGTGCGCATGCTCAGTCCTTCGGACTGTCGTTGACACGGCCCAGTTTGGGACGGGATTTTGGTCAAAGTGTGGTCCAAACGTCGGCAAATTTGGAGGTCGAAAAATGTTCCGACGAACTTCAAATTTTGCATGCTCCAAAGACTCTTTATTGCGCGCTTGTCCTAAAAAATTGACAGACTTTCGCCGGGAAATGGCAGAGAAATTTCAGAGTTTAGAAAAAAAAGGGGTTGGCGCTTCCTGGATGCTCCCGCAACCTGTGGCTGTCTGTACACACCTGTTTGGTGTACTCCTGACTCGTGCGCATGCTCAGTCCTTCGGACTGTCGTTGACACGGCCCAGTTTGGGACGGGATTTTGGTCAAAGTGTGGTCCAAACGTCGGCAAATTTGGAGGTCGAAAAATGTTCCGACGAACTTCAAATTTTGCATGCTCCAAAGACTCTATATTGCGCACTTGTCCTAAAAAATTGACAGACTTTCGCCGGGAAATGGCAGAGAAATTTCAGAGTTTAGAAAAAAAAGGGGTTGGCGCTTCCTGGTTGCTCCCGCAACCTGTGGCTGTCTGTACACACCTCTTTGGTGTACTCCTGACTCGTGCGCATGCTCAGTCCTTCGGACTGTCGTTGACACGGCCCAGTTTGGGACGGGATTTTGGTCAAAGTGTGGTCCAAACGTCGGCAAATTTGGAGGTCGAAAAATGTTCCGACGAACTTCAAATTTTGCATGCTCCAAAGACTCTATATTGCGCACTTGTCCTACAAAATTGACAGACTTTCGCCGGGAAATGGCAGAGAAATTTCAGAGTTTAGAAAAAAAAGGGGTTGGCGCTTCCTGGATGCTCCCGCAACCTGTGGCTGTCTGTACACACCTCTTTGGTGTACTCCTGACTCGTGCGCATGCTCAGTCCTTCGGACTGTCGTTGACACGGCCCAGTTTGGGACGGGATTTTGGTCAAAGTGTGGTCCAAACGTCGGCAAATTTGGAGGTCGAAAAATGTTCCGACGAACTTCAAATTTTGCATGCTCCAAAGACTCTATATTGCGCACTTGTCCTAAAAAATTGACAGACTTTCGCCGGGAAATGGCAGAGAAATTTCAGAGTTTAGAAAAAAAAGGGGTTGGCGCTTCCTGGTTGCTCCCGCAACTTGTGGCTGTCTGTACACACCTCTTTGGTGTACTCCTGACTCGTGCGCATGCTCAGTCCTTCGGACTGTCGTTGACACGGCCCAGTTTGGGACGGGATTTTGGTCAAAGTGTGGTCCAAACGTCGGCAAATTTGGAGGTCGAAAAATGTTCCGACGAACTTCAAATTTTGCATGCTCCAAAGACTCTATATTGCGCACTTGTCCTAAAAAATTGACAGACTTTCGCCGGGAAATGGCAGAGAAATTTCAGAGTTTAGAAAAAAAAGGGGTTGGCGCTTCCTGGATGCTCCCGCAACCTGTGGCTGTCTGTACACACCTCTTTGGTGTACTCCTGACTCGTGCGCATGCTCAGTCCTTCGGACTGTCGTTGACACGGCCCAGTTTGGGACGGGATTTTGGTCAAAGTGTGGTCCAAACGTCGGCAAATTTGGAGGTCGAAAAATGTTCCGACGAACTTCAAATTTTGCATGCTCCAAAGACTCTATATTGCGCACTTGTCCTAAAAAATTGACAGACTTTCGCCGGGAAATGGCAGAGAAATTTCAGAGTTTAGAAAAAAAAGGGGTTGGCGCTTCCTGGATGCTCCCGCAACCTGTGGCTGTCTGTACACACCTCTTTGGTGTACTCCTGACTCGTGCGCATGCTCAGTCCTTCGGACTGTCGTTGACACGGCCCAGTTTGGGACGGGATTTTGGTCAAAGTGTGGTCCAAACGTCGGCAAATTTGGAGGTCGAAAAATGTTCCGACGAACTTCAAATTTTGCATGCTCCAAAGACTCTATATTGCGCGCTTGTCCTAAAAAATTGACAGACTTTCGCCGGGAAATGGCAGAGAAATTTCAGAGTTTAGAAAAAAAAGGGGTTGGCGCTTCCTGGTTGCTCCCGCAACCTGTGGCTGTCTGTACACACCTCTTTGGTGTACTCCTGACTCGTGCGCATGCTCAGTCCTTCGGACTGTCGTTGACACGGCCCAGTTTGGGACGGGATTTGGTCAAAGTGTGGTCCAAACGTCGGCAAATTTGGAGGTCGAAAAATGTTCCGACGAACTTCAAATTTTGCATGCTCCAAAGACTCTATATTGCGCGCTTGTCCTAAAAAATTGACAGACTTTCGCCGGGAAATGGCAGAGAAATTTCAGAGTTTAGAAAAAAAAGGGGTTGGCGCTTCCTGGTTGCTCCCGCAACCTGTGGCTGTCTGTACACTCCTCTTTGGTGTACTCCTGACTCGTGCGCATGCTCAGTCCCTTCGGACTGTCGTTGACACGGCCCAGTTTGGGACGGGATTTTGGTCAAAGTGTGGTCCAAACGTAGGCAAATTTGGAGGTCGAAAAATGTTCCGACGAACTTCAAATTTTGCATGCTCCAAAGACTCTATATTGCGCACTTGTCCTAAAAAATTGACAGACTTTCGCCGGGAAATGGCAGAGAAATTTCAGAGTTTAGAAAAAAAAGGGGTTGGCGCTTCCTGGTTGCTCCCGCAACCTGTGGCTGTCTGTACACACCTCTTTGGTGTACTCCTGACTCGTGCGCATGCTCAGTCCTTCGGACTGTCGTTGATACGGCCCAGTTTGGGACGGGATTTTGGTCAAAGTGTGGTCCAAACGTCGGCAAATTTGGAGGTCGAAAAATGTTCCGACGAACTTCAAATTTTGCATGCTCCAAAGACTCTATATTGCGCACTTGTCCTAAAAAATTGACAGACTTTCGCCGGGAAATGGCAGAGAAATTTCAGAGTTTAGAAAAAAAAGGGGTTGGCGCTTCCTGGTTGCTCCCGCAACCTGTGGCTTGTCTGTACACACCTCTTTGGTGTACTCCTGACTCGTGCGCATGCTCAGTCCTTCGGACTGTCGTTGACACGGCCCAGTTTGGGACGGGATTTTGGTCAAAGTGTGGTCCAAACGTCGGCAAATTTGGAGGTCGAAAAATGTTCCGACGAACTTCAAATTTTGCATGCTCCAAAGACTCTATATTGCGCAATTGTCCTAAAAAATTGACAGACTTTCGCCGGGAAATGGAAGAGAAATTTCAGAGTTTAGAACAAAAAGGGGTTGGCGCTTCCTGGATGCTCCCGCAACCTGTGGCTGTCTGTACACACCTCTTTGGTGTACTCCTGACTCGTGCGCATGCTCAGTCCTTCGGACTGTCGTTGACACGGCCCAGTTTGGGACGGGATTTTGGTCAAAGTGTGGTCCAAACGTCGGCAAATTTGGAGGTCGAAAAATGTTCCGACGAACTTCAAATTTTGCATGCTCCAAAGACTCTTTATTGCGCGCTTGTCCTAAAAAATTGACAGACTTTCGCCGGGAAATGGCAGAGAAATTTCAGAGTTTAGAAAAAAAAGGGGTTGGCGCTTCCTGGATGCTCCCGCAACCTGTGGCTGTCTGTACACACCTCTTTGGTGTACTCCTGACTCGTGCGCATGCTCAGTCCTTCGGACTGTCGTTGACACGGCCCAGTTTGGGACGGGATTTTGGTCAAAGTGTGGTCCAAACGTCGGCAAATTTGGAGGTCGAAAAATGTTCCGACGAACTTCAAATTTTGCATGCTCCAAAGACTCTATATTGCGCACTTGTCCTAAAAAATTGACAGACTTTCGCCGGGAAATGGCAGAGAAATTTCAGAGTTTAGAAAAAAAAGGGGTTGGCGCTTCCTGGTTGCTCCCGCAACCTGTGGCTGTCTGTACACACCTCTTTGGTGTACTCCTGACTCGTGCGCATGCTCAGTCCTTCGGACTGTCGTTGACACGGCCCAGTTTGGGACGGGATTTTGGTCAAAGTGTGGTCCAAACGTCGGCAAATTTGGAGGTCGAAAAATGTTCCGACGAACTTCAAATTTTGCATGCTCCAAAGACTCTATATTGCGCACTTGTCCTACAAAATTGACAGACTTTCGCCGGGAAATGGCAGAGAAATTTCAGAGTTTAGAAAAAAAAGGGGTTGGCGCTTCCTGGATGCTCCCGCAACCTGTGGCTGTCTGTACACACCTCTTTGGTGTACTCCTGACTCGTGCGCATGCTCAGTCCTTCGGACTGTCGTTGACACGGCCCAGTTTGGGACGGGATTTTGGTCAAAGTGTGGTCCAAACGTCGGCAAATTTGGAGGTCGAAAAATGTTCCGACGAACTTCAAATTTTGCATGCTCCAAAGACTCTATATTGCGCACTTGTCCTAAAAAATTGACAGACTTTCGCCGGGAAATGGCAGAGAAATTTCAGAGTTTAGAAAAAAAAGGGGTTGGCGCTTCCTGGTTGCTCCCGCAACTTGTGGCTGTCTGTACACACCTCTTTGGTGTACTCCTGACTCGTGCGCATGCTCAGTCCTTCGGACTGTCGTTGACACGGCCCAGTTTGGGACGGGATTTTGGTCAAAGTGTGGTCCAAACGTCGGCAAATTTGGAGGTCGAAAAATGTTCCGACGAACTTCAAATTTTGCATGCTCCAAAGACTCTATATTGCGCACTTGTCCTAAAAAATTGACAGACTTTCGCCGGGAAATGGCAGAGAAATTTCAGAGTTTAGAAAAAAAAGGGGTTGGCGCTTCCTGGATGCTCCCGCAACCTGTGGCTGTCTGTACACACCTCTTTGGTGTACTCCTGACTCGTGCGCATGCTCAGTCCTTCGGACTGTCGTTGACACGGCCCAGTTTGGGACGGGATTTTGGTCAAAGTGTGGTCCAAACGTCGGCAAATTTGGAGGTCGAAAAATGTTCCGACGAACTTCAAATTTTGCATGCTCCAAAGACTCTATATTGCGCGCTTGTCCTAAAAAATTGACAGACTTTCGCCGGGAAATGGCAGAGAAATTTCAGAGTTTAGAAAAAAAAGGGGTTGGCGCTTCCTGGATGCTCCCGCAACCTGTGGCTGTCTGTACACACCTCTTTGGTGTACTCCTGACTCGTGCGCATGCTCAGTCCTTCGGACTGTCGTTGACACGGCCCAGTTTGGGACGGGATTTTGGTCAAAGTGTGGTCCAAACGTCGGCAAATTTGGAGGTCGAAAAATGTTCCGACGAACTTCAAATTTTGCATGCTCCAAAGACTCTATATTGCGCACTTGTCCTGAAAAATTGACAGACTTTCGCCGGGAAGTGGCCGAGAAATTTCAGAGTTTAGAAAAAAAAGGGGTTGGCGCTTCCTGGTTGCTCCCGCAACCTGTGGCTGTCTGTACACACCTCTTTGGTGTACTCCTGACTCGTTCGCATGCTCAGTCCTTCGGACTGTCGTTGACACGGCCCAGTTTGGGACGGGATTTTGGTCAAAGTGTGGTCCAAACGTCGGCAAATTTGGAGGTCGAAAAATGTTCCGACGAACTTCAAATTTTGCATGCTCCAAAGACTCTATATTGCGCACTTGTCCTAACAAATTGACAGACTTTCGCCGGGAAATGGCAGAGAAATTTCAGAGTTTAGAAAAAAAAGGGGTTGGCGCTTCCTGGATGCTCCCGCAACCTGTGGCTGTCTGTACACACCTCTTTGGTGTACTCCTGACTCGTGCGCATGCTCAGTCCTTCGGACTGTCGTTGACACGGCCCAGTTTGGGACGGGATTTTGGTCAAAGTGTGGTCCAAACGTCGGCAAATTTGGAGGTCGAAAAATGTTCCGACGAACTTTAAATTTTGCATGCTCCAAAGACTCTATATTGCGCGCTTGTCCTAAAAAATTGACAGACTTTCGCCGGGAAATGGCAGAGAAATTTCAGAGTTTAGAAAAAAAAGGGGTTGGCGCTTCCTGGTTGCTCCCGCAACCTGTGGCTGTATGTACACACCTCTTTGGTGTACTCCTGACTCGTGCGCATGCTCAGTCCTTCGGACTGTCGTTGACACGGCCCAGTTTGGGACGGGATTTTGGTCAAAGTGTGGTCCAAACGTCGGCAAATTTGGAGGTCGAAAAATGTTCCGACGAACTTCAAATTTTGCATGCTCCAAAGACTCTATATTGCGCACTTGTCCTAACAAATTGACAGACTTTCGCCGGGAAATGGCAGAGAAATTTCAGAGTTTAGAAAAAAAAGGGGTTGGCGCTTCCTGGATGCTCCCGCAACCTGTGGCTGTCTGTACACACCTCTTTGGTGTACTCCTGACTCGTGCGCATGCTCAGTCCTTCGGACTGTCGTTGACACGGCCCAGTTTGGGACGGGATTTTGGTCAAAGTGTGGTCCAAACGTCGGCAAATTTGGAGGTCGAAAAATGTTCCGACGAACTTCAAATTTTGCATGCTCCAAAGACTCTATATTGCGCACTTGTCCTAAAAAATTGACAGACTTTCGCCGGGAAATGGCAGAGAAATTTCAGAGTTTAGAAAAAAAAGGGGTTGGCGCTTCCTGGTTGCTCCCGCAACCTGTGGCTGTCTGTACACACCTCTTTGGTGTACTCCTGACTCGTGCGCATGCTCAGTCCTTCGGACTGTCGTTGACACGGCCCAGTTTGGGACGGGATTTTGGTCAAAGTGTGGTCCAAACGTCGGCAAATTTGGAGGTCGAAAAATGTTCCGACGAACTTCAAATTTTGCATGCTCCAAAGACTCTATATTGCGCACTTGTCCTAAAAAATTGACAGACTTTCGCCGGGAAATGGCAGAGAAATTTCAGAGTTTAGAAAAAAAAGGGGTTGGCGCTTCCTGGATGCTCCCGCAACCTGTGGCTGTCTGTACACACCTCTTTGGTGTACTCCTGACTCGTGCGCATGCTCAGTCCTTCGGACTGTCGTTGACACGGCCCAGTTTGGGACGGGATTTTGGTCAAAGTGTGGTCCAAACGTCGGCAAATTTGGAGGTCGAAAAATGTTCCGACGAACTTCAAATTTTGCATGCTCCAAAGACTCTATATTGCGCACTTGTCCTAAAAAATTGACAGACTTTCGCCGGGAAATGGCAGAGAAATTTCAGAGTTTAGAAAAAAAAGGGGTTGGCGCTTCCTGGTTGCTCCCGCAACCTGTGGCTGTCTGTACACACCTCTTTGGTGTACTCCTGACTCGTGCGCATGCTCAGTCCTTCGGACTGTCGTTGACACGGCCCAGTTTGGGACGGGATTTTGGTCAAAGTGTGGTCCAAACGTCGGCAAATTTGGAGGTCGAAAAATGTTCCGACGAACTTCAAATTGTGCATGCTCCAAAGACTCTATATTGCGCACTTGTCCTAAAAAATTGACAGACTTTCGCCGGGAAATGGCAGAGAAATTTCAGAGTTTAGAAAAAAAAGGGGTTGGCGCTTTCTGGATGCTCCCGCAACCTGTGGCTGTCTGTACACACCTCTTTGGTGTACTCCTGACTCGTGCGCATGCTCAGTCCTTCGGACTGTCGTTGACACGGCCCAGTTTGGGACGGGATTTTGGTCAAAGTGTGGTCCAAACGTCGGCAAATTTGGAGGTCGAAAAATGTTCCGACGAACTTCAAATTGTGCATGCTCCAAAGACTCTATATTGCGCACTTGTCCTAAAAAATTGACAGACTTTCGCCGGGAAATGGCAGAGAAATTTCAGAGTTTAGAAAAAAAAGGGGTTGGCGCTTCCTGGTTGCTCCCGCAACCTGTGGCTGTCTGTACACACCTCTTTGGTGTACTCCTGACTCGTGCGCATGCTCAGTCCTTCGGACTGTCGTTGACACGGCCCAGTTTGGGACGGGATTTTGGTCAAAGTGTGGTCCAAACGTCGGCAAATTTGGAGTTCGAAAAATGTTCCGACGAACTTCAAATTTTGCATGCTCCAAAGACTCTATATTGCGCACTTGTCCTAAAAAATTGACAGACTTTCGCCGGGAAATGGCAGAGAAATTTCAGAGTTTAGAAAAAAAGGGGTTGGCGCTTCCTGGATGCTCCCGCAACCTGTGGCTGTCTGTACACACCTCTTTGGTGTACTCCTGACTCGTGCGCATGCTCAGTCCTTCGGACTGTCGTTGACACGGCCCAGTTTGGGACGGGATTTTGGTCAAAGTGTGGTCCAAACGTCGGCAAATTTGGAGGTCGAAAAATGTTCCGACGAACTTCAAATTTTGCATGCTCCAAAGACTCTATATTGCGCACTTGTCCTAAAAAATTGACAGACTTTCGCCGGGAAATGGCAGAGAAATTTCAGAGTTTAGAAAAAAAAGGGGTTGGCGCTTCCTGGTTGCTCCCGCAACCTGTGGCTGTCTGTACACACCTCTTTGGTGTACTCCTGACTCGTGCGCATGCTCAGTCCTTCGGACTGTCGTTGACACGGCCCAGTTTGGGACGGGATTTTGGTCAAAGTGTGGTCCAAACGTCGGCAAATTTGGAGGTCGAAAAATTTTCCGACGAACTTCAAATTTTGCATGCTCCAAAGACTCTATATTGCGCACTTGTCCTAAAAAATTGACAGACTTTCGCCGGGAAATGGCAGAGAAATTTCAGAGTTTAGAAAAAAAGGGGTTGGCGCTTCCTGGATGCTCCCGCAACCTGTGGCTGTCTGTACACACCTCTTTGGTGTACTCCTGACTCGTGCGCATGCTCAGTCCTTCGGACTGTCGTTGACACGGCCCAGTTTGGGACGGCATTTTGGTCAAAGTGTGGTCCAAACGTCGGCAAATTTGGAGGTCGAAAAATGTTCCGACGAACTTCAAATTTTGCATGCTCCAAAGACTCTATATTGCGCACTTGTCCTAAAAAATTGACAGACTTTCGCCGGGAAATGGCAGAGAAATTTCAGAGTTTAGAAAAAAAAGGGGTTGGCGCTTCCTGGTTGCTCCCGCAACCTGTGGCTGTCTGTACATACCTCTTTGGTGTACTCCTGACTCGTGCGCATGCTCAGTCCTTCGGACTGTCGTTGACACGGCCCAGTTTGGGACGGGATTTTGGTCAAAGTGTGGTCCAAACGTCGGCAAATTTGGAGGTCGAAAAATGTTCCGACGAACTTCAAATTGTGCATGCTCCAAAGACTCTATATTGCGCACTTGTCCTAAAAAATTGACAGACTTTCGCCGGGAAATGGCAGAGAAATTTCAGAGTTTAGAAAAAAAAGGGGTTGGCGCTTCCTGGATGCTCCCGCAACCTGTGGCTGTCTGTACACACCTCTTTGGTGTACTCCTGACTCGTGCGCATGCTCAGTCCTTCGGACTGTCGTTGACACGGCCCAGTTTGGGACGGGATTTTGGTCAAAGTGTGGTCCAAACGTCGGCAAATTTGGAGGTCGAAAAATGTTCCGACGAACTTCAAATTGTGCATGCTCCAAAGACTCTATATTGCGCACTTGTCCTAAAAAATTGACAGACTTTCGCCGGGAAATGGCAGAGAAATTTCAGAGTTTAGAAAAAAAAGGGGTTGGCGCTTCCTGGTTGCTCCCGCAACCTGTGGCTGTCTGTACACACCTCTTTGGTGTACTCCTGACTCGTGCGCATGCTCAGTCCTTCGGACTGTCGTTGACACGGCCCAGTTTGGGACGGGATTTTGGTCAAAGTGTGGTCCAAACGTCGGCAAATTTGGAGTTCGAAAAATGTTCCGACGAACTTCAAATTTTGCATGCTCCAAAGACTCTATATTGCGCACTTGTCCTAAAAAATTGACAGACTTTCGCCGGGAAATGGCAGAGAAATTTCAGAGTTTAGAAAAAAAGGGGTTGGCGCTTCCTGGATGCTCCCGCAACCTGTGGCTGTCTGTACACACCTCTTTGGTGTACTCCTGACTCGTGCGCATGCTCAGTCCTTCGGACTGTCGTTGACACGGCCCAGTTTGGGACGGGATTTTGGTCAAAGTGTGGTCCAAACGTCGGCAAATTTGGAGGTCGAAAAATGTTCCGACGAACTTCAAATTTTGCATGCTCCAAAGACTCTATATTGCGCACTTGTCCTAAAAAATTGACAGACTTTCGCCGGGAAATGGCAGAGAAATTTCAGAGTTTAGAAAAAAAAGGGGTTGGCGCTTCCTGGTTGCTCCCGCAACCTGTGGCTGTCTGTACACACCTCTTTGGTGTACTCCTGACTCGTGCGCATGCTCAGTCCTTCGGACTGTCGTTGACACGGCCCAGTTTGGGACGGGATTTTGGTCAAAGTGTGGTCCAAACGTCGGCAAATTTGGAGGTCGAAAAATGTTCCGACGAACTTCAAATTTTGCATGCTCCAAAGACTCTATATTGCGCACTTGTCCTAAAAAATTGACAGACTTTCGCCGGGAAATGGCAGAGAAATTTAAGAGTTTAGAAAAAAAGGGGTTGGCGCTTCCTGGTTGCTCCCGCAACCTGTGGCTGTCTGTACACTCCTCTTTGGTGTACTCCTGACTCGTGCGCATGCTCAGTCCTTCGGACTGTCGTTGACACGGCCCAGTTTGGGACGGGATTTTGGTCAAAGTGTGGTCCAAACGTCGGCAAATTTGGAGGTCGAAAAATGTTCCGACGAACTTCAAATTTTGCATGCTCCAAAGACTCTATATTGCGCACTTGTCCTAAAAAATTGACAGACTTTCGCCGGGAAATGGCAGAGAAATTTCAGAGTTTAGAAAAAAAAGGGGTTGGCGCTTCCTGGTTGCTCCCGCAACCTGTGGCTGTCTGTACACACCTCTTTGGTGTACTCCTGACTCGTGCGCATGCTCAGTCCTTCGGACTGTCGTTGACACGGCCAAGTTTGGGACGGGATTTTGGTCAAAGTGTGGTCCAAACGTCGGCAAATTTGGAGGTCGAAAAATGTTCCGACGAACTTCAAATTGTGCATGCTCCAAAGACTCTATATTGCGCACTTGTCCTAAAAAATTGACAGACTTTCGCCGGGAAATGGCAGAGAAATTTCAGAGTTTAGAAAAAAAAGGGGTTGGCGCTTCCTGGATGCTCCCGCAACCTGTGGCTGTCTGTACACACCTCTTTGGTGTACTCCTGACTCGTGCGCATGCTCAGTCCTTCGGACTGTCGTTGACACGGCCCAGTTTGGGACGGGATTTTGGTCAAAGTGTGGTCCAAACGTCGGCAAATTTGGAGGTCGAAAAATGTTCCGACGAACTTCAAATTGTGCATGCTCCAAAGACTCTATATTGCGCACTTGTCCTAAAAAATTGACAGACTTTCGCCGGGAAATGGCAGAGAAATTTCAGAGTTTAGAAAAAAAAGGGGTTGGCGCTTCCTGGTTGCTCCCGCAACCTGTGGCTGTCTGTACACACCTCTTTGGTGTACTCCTGACTCGTGCGCATGCTCAGTCCTTCGGACTGTCGTTGACACGGCCCAGTTTGGGACGGGATTTTGGTCAAAGTGTGGTCCAAACGTCGGCAAATTTGGAGTTCGAAAAATGTTCCGACGAACTTCAAATTTTGCATGCTCCAAAGACTCTATATTGCGCACTTGTCCTAACAAATTGACAGACTTTCGCCGGGAAATGGCAGAGAAATTTCAGAGTTTAGAAAAAAAGGGGTTGGCGCTTCCTGGATGCTCCCGCAACCTGTGGCTGTCTGTACACACCTCTTTGGTGTACTCCTGACTCGTGCGCATGCTCAGTCCTTCGGACTGTCGTTGACACGGCCCAGTTTGGGACGGGATTTTGGTCAAAGTGTGGTCCAAACGTCGGCAAATTTGGAGGTCGAAAAATGTTCCGACGAACTTCAAATTTTGCATGCTCCAAAGACTCTATATTGCGCACTTGTCCTAAAAAATTGACAGACTTTCGCCGGGAAATGGCAGAGAAATTTCAGAGTTTAGAAAAAAAAGGGGTTGGCGCTTCCTGGTTGCTCCCGCAACCTGTGGCTGTCTGTACACTCCTCTTTGGTGTACTCCTGACTCGTGCGCATGCTCAGTCCTTCGGAATGTCGTTGACACGGCCCAGTTTGGGACGGGATTTTGGTCAAAGTGTGGTCCAAACGTCGGCAAATTTGGAGGTCGAAAAATGTTCCGACGAACTTCAAATTTTGCATGCTCCAAAGACTCTATATTGCGCACTTGTCCTAAAAAATTGACAGACTTTCGCCGGGAAAGGGTAGAGAAATATCAGAGTTTAGAAAAAAAAGGGGTTGGCGCTTCCTGGTTGCTCCCGCAACCTGTGGCTGTCTGTACACTCCTCTTTGGTGTACTCCTGACTCGTGCGCATGCTCAGTCCTTAGGACTGTCGTTGACACGGCCCAGTTTGGGACGGGATTTTGGTTAAAGTGTGGTCCAAACGTCGGCAAATTTGGAGGTCGAAAAATGTTCCGACGAACTTCAAATTTTGCATGCTCCAAAGACTCTATATTGCGCACTTGTCCTAAAAAATTGACAGACTTTCGCCGGGAAATGGCAGAGAAATTTCAGAGTTTAGAAAAAAAAGGGGTTGGCGCTTCCTGGTTGCTCCCGCAACCTGTGGCTGTCTGTACACACCTCTTTGGTGTACTCCTGACTCGTGCGCATGCTCAGTCCTTCGGACTGTCGTTGACACGGCCCAGTTTGGGACGGGATTTTGGTCAAAGTGTGGTCCAAACGTCGGCAAATTTGGAGGTCGAAAAATGTTCCGACGAACTTCAAATTTTGCATGCTCCAAAGACTCTATATTGCGCACTTGTCCTAAAAAATTGACAGACTTTCGCCGGGAAATGGCAGAGAAATTTCAGAGTTTAGAAAAAAAAGGGGTTGGGGCTTCCTGGATGCTCCCGCAACCTGTGGCTGTCTGTACACACCTCTTTGGTGTACTCCTGACTCGTGCGCATGCTCAGTCCTTCGGACTGTCGTTGACACGGCCCAGTTTGGGACGGGATTTTGGTCAAAGTGTGGTCCAAACGTCGGCAAATTTGGAGGTCGAAAAATATTCCGACGAACTTCAAATTTTGCATGCTCCAAAGACTCTATATTGCGCACTTGTCCTAAAAAATTGACAGACTTTCGCCGGGAAATGGCAGAGAAATTTCAGAGTTTAGAAAAAAAAGGGGTTGGCGCTTCCTGGATGCTCCCGCAACCTGTGGCTGTCTGTACACACCTCTTTGGTGTACTCCTGACTCGTGCGCATGCTCAGTCCTTCGGACTGTCGTTGACACGGCCCAGTTCGGGACGGGATTTTGGTCAAAGTGTGGTCCAAACGTCGGCAAATTTGGAGGTCGAAAAATGTTCCGACGAACTTCAAATTTTGCATGCTCCAAAGACTCTATATTGCGCACTTGTCCTAAAAAATTGACAGACTTTCGCCGGGAAATGGCAGAGAAATTTCAGAGTTTAGAAAAAAAAGGGGTTGGCGCTTCCTGGTTGCTCCCGCAACCTGTGGCTGTCTGTACACACCTCTTTGGTGTACTCCTGACTCGTGCGCATGCTCAGTCCTTCGGACTGTCGTTGACACGGCCCAGTTTGGGACGGGATTTTGGTCAAAGTGTGGTCCAAACGTCGGCAAATTTGGAGGTCGAAAAATGTTCCGACGAACTTCAAATTTTGCATGCTCCAAAGACTCTATATTGCGCACTTGTCCTAAAAAATTGACAGACTTTCGCCGGGAAATGGCAGAGAAATTTCAGAGTTTAGAAAAAAAGGGGTTGGCGCTTCCTGGATGCTCCCGCAACCTGTGGCTGTCTGTACACACCTCTTTGGTGTACTCCTGACTCGTGCGCATGCTCAGTCCTTCGGACTGTCGTTGACACGGCCCAGTTTGGGACGGGATTTTGGTCAAAGTGTGGTCCAAACGTCGGCAAATTTGGAGGTAGAAAAATGTTCCGACGAACTTCAAATTTTGCATGCTCCAAAGACTCTATATTGCGCACTTGTCCTAAAAAATTGACAGACTTTCGCCGGGAAATGGCAGAGAAATTTCAGAGTTTAGAAAAAAAAGGGGTTGGCGCTTCCTGGATGCTCCCGCAACCTGTGGCTGTCTGTACACACCTCTTTGGTGTACTCCTGACTCGTGCGCATGCTCAGTCCTTCGGACTGTCGTTGACACGGCCCAGTTTGGGACGGGATTTTGGTCAAAGTGTGGTCCAAACGTCGGCAAATTTGGAGGTCGAAAAATGTTCCGACGAACTTCAAATTTTGCATGCTCCAAAGACTCTATATTGCGCACTTGTCCTAAAAAATTGACAGACTTTCGCCGGGAAATGGCAGAGAAATTTCAGAGTTTAGAAAAAAAGGGGTTGGCGCTTCCTGGTTGCTCCCGCAACCTGTGGCTGTCTGTACACACCTCTTTGGTGTACTCCTGACTTTCGCCGGGAAATGGCAGAGAAATTTCAGAGTTTAGAAAAAAAAGGGGTTGGCGCTTCCTGGATGCTCCCGCAACCTGTGGCTGTCTGTACACACCTCTTTGGTGTACTCCTGACTCGTGCGCATGCTCAGTCCTTCGGACTGTCGTTGGGACGGGATTTTGGTCAAAGTGTGGTCCAAACGTCGGCGCTTCCCGGTTGCTCCCGCAACCTGTGGCTGTCTGTACACACCTCTTTGGTGTACTCCTGACTCGTGCGCATGCTCAGTCCTTCGGACTGTCGTTGACACGGCCCAGTTTGGGACGGGATTTTGGTCAAAGTGTGGTCCAAACGTCGGCAAATTTGGAGGTCGAAAAATGTTCCGACGAACTTCAAATTTTGCATGCTCCAAAGACTCTATATTGCGCACTTGTCCTAAAAAATTGACAGACTTTCGCCGGGAAATGGCAGAGAAATTTCAGAGTTTAGAAAAAAAAGAGGTTGGCGCTTCCTGGTTGCTTCCGCAACCTGTGGCTGTCTGTACACACCTCTTTGGTGTACTCCTGACTCGTGCGCATGCTCAGTCCTTCGGACTGTCGTTGACACGGCCCAGTTTGGGACGGGATTTTGGTCAAAGTGTGGTCCAAACGTCGGCAAATTTGGAGGTCGAAAAATGTTCCGACGAACTTCAAATTTTGCATGCTCCAAAGACTCTATATTGCGCACTTGTCCTAAAAAATTGACAGACTTTCGCCGGGAAATGGCAGAGAAATTTCAGAGTTTAGAAAAAAGGGGTTGGCGCTTCCTGGTTGCTCCCGCAACCTGTGGCTGTCTGTACACACCTCTTTGGTGTACTCCTGACTTTCGCCGGGAAATGGCAGAGAAATTTCAGAGTTTAGAAAAAAAGGGGGTTGGCGCTTCCTGGATGCTCCCGCAACCTGTGGCTGTCTGTACACACCTCTTTGGTGTACTCCTGACTCGTGCGCATGCTCAGTCCTTCGGACTGTCGTTGACACGGCCCAGTTTGGGACGGGATTTTGGTCAAAGTGTGGTCCAAACGTCGGCAAATTTGGAGGTCGAAAAATGTTCCGACGAACTTCAAATTTTGCATGCTCCAAAGACTCTATATTGCGCACTTGTCCTAAAAAATTGACAGACTTTCGCCGGGAAATGGCAGAGAAATTTCAGAGTTTAGAAAAAAAAGAGGTTGGCGCTTCCTGGTTGCTCCCGCAACCTGTGGCTGTCTGTACACACCTCTTTGGTGTACTCCTGACTCGTGCGCATGCTCAGTCCTTCGGACTGCCGTTGACACGGCCCAGTTTGGGACGGGATTTTGGTCAAAGTGTGGTCGAAACGTCGGCAAATTTGGAGGTCGAAAAATGTTCCGACGAACTTCAAATTTTGCATGCTCCAAAGACTCTATATTGCGCACTTGTCCTAAAAAATTGACAGACTTTCGCCGGGAAATGGCAGAGAAATTTCAGAGTTTAGAAAAAAAGGGGTTGGCGCTTCCTGGTTGCTCCCGCAACCTGTGGCTGTCTGTACACACCTCTTTGGTGTACTCCTGACTTTCGCCGGGAAATGGCAGAGAAATTTCAGAGTTTAGAAAAAAAAGGGGTTGGCGCTTCCTGGATGCTCCCGCAACCTGTGGCTGTCTGTACACACCTCTTTGGTGTACTCCTGACTCGTGCGCATGCTCAGTCCTTCGGACTGTCGTTGGGACGGGATTTTGGTCAAAGTGTGGTCCAAAGTCGGCGCTTCCTGGTTGCTCCCGCAACCTGTGGCTGTCTGTACACACCTCTTTGGTGTACTCCTGACTCGTGCGCATGCTCAGTCCTTCGGACTGTCGTTGACACGGCCCAGTTTGGGACGGGATTTTGGTCAAAGTGTGGTCCAAACGTCGGCAAATTTGGAGGTCGAAAAATGTTCCGACGAACTTCAATTTTGCATGCTCCAAAGACTCTATATTGCGCACTTCTCCTAAAAAATTGACAGACTTTCGCCGGGAAATGGCAGAGAAATTTCAGAGTTTAGAACAAAAAGGGGTTGGCGCTTCCTGGTTGCTCCCGCAACCTGTGGCTGTCTGTACACACCTCTTTGGTGTACTCCTGACTCGTGCGCATGCTCAGTCCTTCGGACTGTCGTTGACACGGCCCAGTTTGGGACGGGATTTTGGTCAAAGTGTGGTCCAAACGTCGGCAAATTTGGAGGTCGAAAAATGTTCCGACGAACTTCAAATTTTGCATGCTCCAAAGACTCTATATTGCGCACTTGTCCTAAAAAATTGACAGACTTTCGCCGAGAAATGGCAGAGAAATTTCAGAGTTTAGAAAAAAAAGGGGTTGGCGCTTCCTGGATGCTCCCGCAACCTGTGGCTGTCTGTACACACCTCTTTGGTGTACTCCTGACTCGTAAGCATGCTCAGTCCTTCGGACTGTCGTTGACACGGCCCAGTTTGGGACGGGATTTTGGTCAAAGTGTGGTCCAAACGTCGGCAAATTTGAAGGTCGAAAAATGTTCCGACGAACTTCAAATTTTGCATGCTCCAAAGACTCTATATTGCGCACTTGTCCTAAAAAATTGACAGACTTTCGCCGGGAAATGGCAGAGAAATTTCAGAGTTTAGAAATAAAAGAGGTTGGCGCTTCCTGGTTGCTTCCGCAACCTGTGGCTGTCTGTACACACCTCTTTGGTGTACTCCTGACTCGTGCGCATGCTCAGTCCTTCGGACTGTCGTTGACACGGCCCAGTTTGGGACGGGATTTTGGTCAAAGTGTGGTCCAAACGTCGGCAAATTTGGAGGTCGAAAAATGTTCCGACGAACTTCAAATTTTGCATGCTCCAAAGACTCTATATTGCGCACTTGTCCTAAAAAATTGACAGACTTTCGCCGGGAAATGGCAGAGAAATTTCAGAGTTTAGAAAAAAGGGGTTGGCGCTTCCTGGTTGCTCCCGCAACCTGTGGCTGTCTGTACACACCTCTTTGGTGTACTCCTGACTTTCGCCGGGAAATGGCAGATAAATTTCAGAGTTTAGAAAAAAAAGGGGTTGGCGCTTCCTGGATGCTCCCGCAACCTGTGGCTGTCTGTACACACCTCTTTGGTGTACTCCTGACTCGTGCGCATGCTCAGTCCTTCGGACTGTCGTTGGGACGGGATTTTGGTCAAAGTGTGGTCCAAACGTCGGCGCTTCCTGGTTGCTCCCGCAACCTGTGGCTGTCTGTACACACCTCTTTGGTGTACTCCTGACTCGTGCGCATGCTCAGTCCTTCGGACTGTCGTTGACACGGCCCAGTTTGGGACGGGATTTTGGTCAAAGTGTGGTCCAAACGTCGGCAAATTTGGAGGTCGAAAAATGTTCCGACGAACTTCAAATTTTGCATGCTCCAAAGACTCTATATTGCGCACTTGTCCTAAAAAATTGACAGACTTTCGCCGGGAAATGGCAGAGAAATTTCAGAGTTTAGAAAAAAAAGAGGTTGGCGCTTCCTGGTTGCTCCCGCAACCTGTGGCTGTCTGTACACACCTCTTTGGTGTACTCCTGACTCGTGCGCATGCTCAGTCCTTCGGACTGTCGTTGACACGGCCCAGTTTGGGACGGGATTTTGGTCAAAGTGTGGTCCAAACGTCGGCAAATTTGGAGGTCGAAAAATGTTCCGACGAACTTCAAATTTTGCATGCTCCAAAGACTCTATATTGCGCACTTGTCCTAAAACATTGACAGACTTTCGCCGGGAAATGGCAGAGACATTTCAGAGTTTAGAAAAAAAAGAGGTTGGCGCTTCCTGGTTGCTCCCGCAACCTGTGGCTGTCTGTACACACCTCTTTGGTGTACTCCTGACTCGTGCGCATGCTCAGTCCTTCGGACTGTCGTTGACACGGCCCAGTTTGGGACGGGATTTTGGTCAAAGTGTGGTCGAAACGTCGGCAAATTTGGAGGTCGAAAAATGTTCCGACGAACTTCAAATTTTGCATGCTCCAAAGACTCTATATTGCGCACTTGTCCTAAAAAATTGACAGACTTTCGCCGGGAAATGGCAGAGAAATTTCAGAGTTTAGAAAAAAAGGGGTTGGCGCTTCCTGGTTGCTCCCGCAACCTGTGGCTGTCTGTACACACCTCTTTGGTGTACTCCTGACTTTCGCCGGGAAATGGCAGAGAAATTTCAGAGTTTAGAAAAAAAGGGGGTTGGCGCTTCCTGGATGCTCCCGCAACCTGTGGCTGTCTGTACACACCTCTTTGGTGTACTCCTGACTCGTGCGCATGCTCAGTCCTTCGGACTGTCGTTGGGACGGGATTTTGGTCAAAGTGTGGTCCAAACGTCGGCGCTTCCTGGTTGCTCCCGCAACCTGTGGCTGTCTGTACACACCTCTTTGGTGTACTCCTGACTCGTGCGCATGCTCAGTCCTTCGGACTGTCGTTGACACGGCCCAGTTTGGGACGGGATTTTGGTCAAAGTGTGGTCCAAACGTCGGCAAATTTGGAGGTCGAAAAATGTTCCGACGAACTTCAAATTTTGCATGCTCCAAAGACTCTATATTGCGCACTTGTCCTAAAAAATTGACAGACTTTCGCCGGGAAATGGCAGAGAAATTTCAGAGTTTAGAAAAAAAAGAGGTTGGCGCTTCCTGGTTGCTCCCGCAACCTGTGGCTGTCTGTACACACCTCTTTGGTGTACTCCTGACTCGTGCGCATGCTCAGTCCTTCGGACTGTCGTTGACACGGCCCAGTTTGGGACGGGATTTTGGTCAAAGTGTGGTCGAAACGTCGGCAAATTTGGAGGTCGAAAAATGTTCCGACGAACTTCAAATTTTGCATGCTCCAAAGACTCTATATTGCGCACTTGTCCTAAAAAATTGACAGACTTTCGCCGGGAAATGGCAGAGAAATTTCAGAGTTTAGAAAAAAAGGGGTTGGCGCTTCCTGGTTGCTCCCGCAACCTGTGGCTGTCTGTACACACCTCTTTGGTGTACTCCTGACTTTCGCCGGGAAATGGCAGAGAAATTTCAGAGTTTAGAAAAAAAAGGGGTTGGCGCTTCCTGGATGCTCCCGCAACCTGTGGCTGTCTGTACACACCTCTTTGGTGTACTCCTGACTCGTGCGCATGCTCAGTCCTTCGGACTGTCGTTGGGACGGGATTTTGGTCAAAGTGTGGTCCAAACGTCGGCGCTTCCTGGTTGCTCCCGCAACCTGTGGCTGTCTGTACACACCTCTTTGGTGTACTCCTGACTCGTGCGCATGCTCAGTCCTTCGGACTGTCGTTGACACGGCCCAGTTTGGGACGGGATTTTGGTCAAAGTGTGGTCCAAACGTCGGCAAATTTGGAGGTCGAAAAATGTTCCGACGAACTTCAAATTTTGCATGCTCCAAAGACTCTATATTGCGCACTTCTCCTAAAAAATTGACAGACTTTCGCCGGGAAATGGCAGAGAAATTTCAGAGTTTAGAACAAAAAGGGGTTGGCGCTTCCTGGTTGCTCCCGCAACCTGTGGCTGTCTGTACACACCTCTTTGGTGTACTCCTGACTCGTGCGCATGCTCAGTCCTTCGGACTGTCGTTGACACGGCCCAGTTTGGGACGGGATTTTGGTCAAAGTGTGGTCCAAACGTCGGCAAATTTGGAGGTCGAAAAATGTTCCGACGAACTTCAAATTTTGCATGCTCCAAAGACTCTATATTGCGCACTTGTCCTAAAAAATTGACAGACTTTCGCCGAGAAATGGCAGAGAAATTTCAGAGTTTAGAAAAAAAAGGGGTTGGCGCTTCCTGGATGCTCCCGCAACCTGTGGCTGTCTGTACACACCTCTTTGGTGTACTCCTGACTCGTGCGCATGCTCAGTCCTTCGGACTGTCGTTGACACGGCCCAGTTTGGGACGGGATTTTGGTCAAAGTGTGGTCCAAACGTCGGCAAATTTGGAGGTCGAAAAATGTTCCGACGAACTTCAAATTTTGCATGCTCCAAAGACTCTATATTGCGCACTTGTCCTAAAAAATTGACAGACTTTCGCCGGGAAATGGCAGAGAAATTTCAGAGTTTAGAAATAAAAGAGGTTGGCGCTTCCTGGTTGCTTCCGCAACCTGTGGCTGTCTGTACACACCTCTTTGGTGTACTCCTGACTCGTGCGCATGCTCAGTCCTTCGGACTGTCGTTGACACGGCCCAGTTTGGGACGGGATTTTGGTCAAAGTGTGGTCCAAACGTCGGCAAATTTGGAGGTCGAAAAATGTTCCGACGAACTTCAAATTTTGCATGCTCCAAAGACTCTATATTGCGCACTTGTCCTAAAAAATTGACAGACTTTCGCCGGGAAATGGCAGAGAAATTTCAGAGTTTAGAAAAAAGGGGTTGGCGCTTCCTGGTTGCTCCCGCAACCTGTGGCTGTCTGTACACACCTCTTTGGTGTACTCCTGACTTTCGCCGGGAAATGGCAGAGAAATTTCAGAGTTTAGAAAAAAAAGGGGTTGGCGCTTCCTGGCTGCTCCCGCAACCTGTGGCTGTCTGTACACACCTCTTTGGTGTACTCCTGACTCGTGCGCATGCTCAGTCCTTCGGACTGTCGTTGGGACGGGATTTTGGTCAAAGTGTGGTCCAAACGTCGGCGCTTCCTGGTTGCTCCCGCAACCTGTGGCTGTCTGTACACACCTCTTTGGTGTACTCCTGACTCGTGCGCATGCTCAGTCCTTCGGACTGTCGTTGACACGGCCCAGTTTGGGACGGGATTTTGGTCAAAGTGTGGTCCAAACGTCGGCAAATTTGGAGGTCGAAAAATGTTCCGACGAACTTCAAATTTTGCATGCTCCAAAGACTCTATATTGCGCACTTGTCCAAAAAAATTGACAGACTTTCGCCGGGAAATGGCAGAGAAATTTCAGAGTTTAGAAAAAAAAAGGGGGTTGGCGCTTCCTGGATGCTCCCGCAACCTGTGGCTGTCTGTACACACCTCTTTGGTGTACTCCTGACTCGTGCGCATGCTCAGTCCTTCGGACTGTCGTTGACACGGCCCAGTTTGGGACGGGATTTTGGTCAAAGTGTGGTCCAAACGTCGGCAAATTTGGAGGTCGAAAAATGTTCCAACGAACTTCAAATTTTGCATGCTCCAAAGACTCTATATTGCGCACTTGTCCTAAAAAATTGACAGACTTTCGCCGGGAAATGGCAGAGAAATTTCAGAGTTTAGAAAAAAAAGAGGTTGGCGCTTCCTGGTTGCTCCCGCAACCTGTGGCTGTCTGTACACACCTCTTTGGTGTACTCCTGACTCGTGCGCATGCTCAGTCCTTCGGACTGTCGTTGACACGGCCCAGTTTGGGACGGGATTTTGGTCAAAGTGTGGTCCAAACGTCGGCAAATTTGGAGGTCGAAAAATGTTCCGACGAACTTCAAATTTTGCATGCTCCAAAGACTCTATATTGCGCACTTGTCCTAAAAAATTGACAGACTTTCGCCGGGAAATGGCAGAGAAATTTCAGAGTTTAGAAAAAAAGGGGTTGGCGCTTCCTGGTTGCTCCCGCAACCTGTGGCTGTCTGTACACACCTCTTTGGTGTACTCCTGACTTTCGCCGGGAAATGGCAGAGAAATTTCAGAGTTTAGAAAAAAAAGGGGTTGGCGCTTCCTGGATGCTCCCGCAACCTGTGGCTGTCTGTACACACCTCTTTGGTGTACTCCTGACTCGTGCGCATGCTCAGTCCTTCGGACTGTCGTTGGGACGGGATTTTGGTCAAAGTGTGGTCCAAACGTCGGCGCTTCCTGGTTGCTCCCGCAACCTGTGGCTGTCTGTACACACCTCTTTGGTGTACTCCTGACTCGTGCGCATGCTCAGTCCTTCGGACTGTCGTTGACACGGCCCAGTTTGGGACGGGATTTTGGTCAAAGTGTGGTCCAAACGTCGGCAAATTTGGAGGTCGAAAAATGTTCCGACGAACTTCAAATTTTGCATGCTCCAAAGACTCTATATTGCGCACTTCTCCTAAAAAATTGACAGACTTTCGCCGGGAAATGGCAGAGAAATTTCAGAGTTTAGAAAAAAAAGGGGTTGGCGCTTCCTGGTTGCTCCCGCAACCTGTGGCTGTCTGTACACACCTCTTTGGTGTACTCCTGACTCGTGCGCATGCTCAGTCCTTCGGACTGTCGTTGACACGGCCCAGTTTGGGACGGGATTTTGGTCAAAGTGTGGTCCAAACGTCGGCAAATTTGGAGGTCGAAAAATGTTCCGACGAACTTCAAATTTTGCATGCTCCAAAGACACTATATTGCGCACTTGTCCTAAAAAATTGACAGACTTTCGCCGGGAAATGGCAGAGAAATTTCAGAGTTTAGAAAAAAAAAGGGGGTTGGCGCTTCCTGGATGCTCCCGCAACCTGTGGCTGTCTGTACACACCTCTTTGGTGTACTCCTGACTCGTGCGCATGCTCAGTCCTTCGGACTGTCGTTGACACGGCCCAGTTTGGGACGGGATTTTGGTCAAAGTGTGGTCCAAACGTCGGCAAATTTGGAGGTCGAAAAATGTTCCAACGAACTTCAAATTTTGCATGCTCCAAAGACTCTATATTGCGCACTTGTCCTAAAAAATTGACAGACTTTCGCCGAGAAATGGCAGAGAAATTTCAGAGTTTAGAAAAAAAAGGGGTTGGCGCTTCCTGGATGCTCCCGCAACCTGTGGCTGTCTGTACACACCTCTTTGGTGTACTCCTGACTCGTGCGCATGCTCAGTCCTTCGGACTGTCGTTGACACGGCCCAGTTTGGGACGGGATTTTGGTCAAAGTGTGGTCCAAACGTCGGCAAATTTGGAGGTCGAAAAATGTTCCGACGAACTTCAAATTTTGCATGCTCCAAAGACTCTATATTGCGCACTTGTCCTAAAAAATTGACAGACTTTCGCCGGGAAATGGCAGAGAAATTTCAGAGTTTAGAAAAAAAGGGGTTGGCGCTTCCTGGTTGCTCCCGCAACCTGTGGCTGTCTGTACACACCTCTTTGGTGTACTCCTGACTCGTGCGCATGCTCAGTCCTTCGGACTGTCGTTGACACGGCCCAGTTTGGGACGGGATTTTGGTCAAAGTGTGGTCCAAACGTCGGCAAATTTGGAGGTCGAAAAATGTTCCGACGAACTTCAAATTTTGCATGCTCCAAAGACTCTATATTGCGCACTTGTCCTAAAAAATTGACAGACTTTCGGCGGGAAATGGCAGAGAAATTTCAGAGTTTAGAAAAAAAAGGGGTTGGCGCTTCCTGGTTGCTCCCGCAACCTGTGGCTGTCTGTACACACCTCTTTGGTGTACTCCTGACTCGTGCGCATGCTCAGTCCTTCGGACTGTCGTTGACACGGCCCAGTTTGGGACGGGATTTTGGTCAAAGTGTGGTCCAAACGTCGGCAAATTTGGAGGTCGAAAAATGTTCCGACGAACTTCAAATTTTGCATGCTCCAAAGACTCTATATTGCGCACTTGTCCTAAAAAATTGACAGACTTTCGCCGGGAAATGGCAGAGAAATTTCAGAGTTTAGAAAAAAAAGGGGTTGGCGCTTCCTGGATGCTCCCGCAACCTGTGGCTGTCTGTACACACCTCTTTGGTGTACTCCTGACTCGTGCGCATGCTCAGTCCTTCGGACTGTCGTTGACACGGCCCAGTTTGGGACGGGATTTTGGTCAAAGTGTGGTCCAAACGTCGGCAAATTTGGAGGTCGAAAAATGTTCCGACGAACTTCAAATTTTGCATGCTCCAAAGACTCTATATTGCGCACTTGTCCTAAAAAATTGACAGACTTTCGCCGGGAAATGGCAGAGAAATTTCAGAGTTTAGAAAAAAAAGAGGTTGGCGCTTCCTGGTTGCTCCCGCAACCTGTGGCTGTCTGTACACACCTCTTTGGTGTACTCCTGACTCGTGCGCATGCTCAGTCCTTCGGACTGTCGTTGACACGGCCCAGTTTGGGACGGGATTTTGGTCAAAGTGTGGTCCAAACGTCGGCAAATTTGGAGGTCGAAAAATGTTCCGACGAACTTCAAATTTTGCATGCTCCAAAGACTCTATATTGCGCACTTGTCCTAAAAAAGTGACAGACTTTCGCCGGGAAATGGCAGAGAAATTTCAGAGTTTAGAAAAAAAAGGGGTTGGCGCTTCCTGGTTGCTCCCGCAACCTGTGGCTGTCTGTACACACCTCTTTGGTGTACTCCTGACTCGTGCGCATGCTCAGTCCTTCGGACTGTCGTTGACACGGCCCAGTTTGGGACGGGATTTTGGTCAAAGTGTGGTCCAAACGTCGGCAAATTTGGAGGTCGAAAAATGTTCCGACGAACTTCAAATTTTGCATGCTCCAAAGACTCTATATTGCGCACTTCTCCTAAAAAATTGACAGACTTTCGCCGGGAAATGGCAGAGAAATTTCAGAGTTTAGAAAAAAAAGGGGTTGGCGCTTCCTGGTTGCTCCCGCAACCTGTGGCTGTCTGTACACACCTCTTTGGTGTACTCCTGACTCGTGCGCATGCTCAGTCCTTCGGACTGTCGTTGACACGGCCCAGTTTGGGACGGGATTTTGGTCAAAGTGTGGTCCAAACGTCGGCAAATTTGGAGATCGAAAAATGTTCCGACGAACTTCAAATTTTGCATGCTCCAAAGACACTATATTGCGCACTTGTCCTAAAAAATTGACAGACTTTCGCCGGGAAATGGCAGAGAAATTTCAGAGTTTAGAAAAAAAAAGGGGGTTGGCGCTTCCTGGATGCTCCCGCAACCTGTGGCTGTCTGTACACACCTCTTTGGTGTACTCCTGACTCGTGCGCATGCTCAGTCCTTCGGACTGTCGTTGACACGGCCCAGTTTGGGACGTGATTTTGGTCAAAGTGTGGTCCAAACGTCGGCAAATTTGGAGGTCGAAAAATGTTCCGACGAACTTCAAATTTTGCATGCTCCAAAGACTCTATATTGCGCACTTGTCCTAAAAAATTGACAGACTTTCGGCGGGAAATGGCAGAGAAATTTCAGAGTTTAGAAAAAAAAGGGGTTGGCGCTTCCTGGTTGCTCCCGCAACCTGTGGCTGTCTGTACACACCTCTTTGGTGTACTCCTGACTCGTGCGCATGCTCAGTCCTTCGGACTGTCGTTGACACGGCCCAGTTTGGGACGGGATTTTGGTCAAAGTGTGGTCCAAACGTCGGCAAATTTGGAGGTCGAAAAATGTTCCGACGAACTTCAAATTTTGCATGCTCCAAAGACTCTATATTGCGCACTTGTCCTAAAAAATTGACAGACTTTCGCCGGGAAATGGCAGAGAAATTTCAGAGTTTAGAAAAAAAAGGGGTTGGCGCTTCCTGGATGCTCCCGCAACCTGTGGCTGTCTGTACACACCTCTTTGGTGTACTCCTGACTCGTGCGCATGCTCAGTCCTTCGTGTAACCAAGCGGACTCAAGGTGGTAAAGAGCACAACTGGTGCAACTGAGTTTCAGGTCTGACAACATATTTTATTGAATCAGGACCCCCAAAGTTATAGGCTTAACACGGCCGTAACGGGGCCATAACAAGGCTACCAGACAACGAGGGGAGGAGCCTTCGAGAACATCGAGGGGGCTAAGAACGGCTGCTGGTCAATCTAAACCCATAGGTAGAATGTACACTAACGGAATATTCTCCTGCATACACGATGGTTGTTACAGGGAAGCGTCTAGAGCAAAACCAGCCAATAAATAATAACGCAGAAAACAAATACGGGCCAAACTCAACAACGAAAGTGAACGTAGAATATAACACTTGCTCTACCCAGCCCTCTCCGACGGTGGGACGTGCTGCGTAAGGCAAACTGCTTGAGTGAACACAAGCGTTCCACTCGTGGGCGGGACAAAAGGCGACAAGAACCTTCCAGTAGCCAAACAACGAAAATATCTTAACGCTGGAGGCTACTGAATATTCATACATTCCAGAAAAGTTCTAAAGGTTTCGCATGTTGAAATTAGTACAATACAAATTTGAGTAAGTAAGCAATCGACTTTACCAAGTCGGTTGGTTACACACACCCCAGAATTAAAGTTTCCAAAGCCACATGAAAAAAATATAGGTCCCTAAACACTTCACGCGACCTGAAATTTTTTTTTTATACATTAAATACATAGAATTTCGTCATCTTAGAACAAGACATAAATCTTATTGCAATGATAACCTCTAACATTCAAATTCACCAAAAAATACACGTTTTTAAACACTCGGTACTTGTTATTTACAAATTCCCTACGTCTGAACCACGTTTACCAAACTGGGCGGTTTCCACACAATGGCTGACCGGTCAAAACCAATAATTTTCCCAAAAAACTAAACCGGCACGACGTCTACCATGTCCTGGGCAAAACCCAAGAATCGAGCAAAAACTCTAACATGGCCATCGTAAAATTCGATTTTAATCTTTTTAAAAAGGGAAAAATAGATAACCAGCCATTGTGCAACTCACCAAATTCGGTCTACGGGCACAAGACGCTGCACTGCCAGTGAAGTTCAAGAATCAAGGTAGAGTCTTAAGAGCCCAATTGACTGGATCAAATTCCTGCATCTATTAGGACAAAATACAATAACCAAAACTATTAAAATAACTCCTAGTGATATGCTGTGGGGAGATTCACTGATCAATCCACAAAGCATATTATATACCGAGAATAGACAGATCATAACAAATACAACCATTCCCAACTCTACACTGACCATGACCTTTGTGTCATCTATTTTGGGACCATGACCAAAAGCGACTTGTTCGCGAGCAACAGCTGAGCGAGGCTCGTGAAAAGGATTTGAATGTTTCCCTGCAGTTGGTCTAGTCGTCCGGCGTAGGGGAACTTCTGGTTCCGTCTGGACATCAGTGGACTGCGGTTCAACAATTGTCGCTGGAGCAACATCATCGTGAGTTGACGGAGAGCTCTTTGGAGGAATAACCATAATTTCATAGTCTGAATCCGAACTCGAGCCACTAGATTCCTCGACTAATTGCTTCCTCTGTCGAGTCCTCTTTGGTGTGCAAATTTTGTCGTAACTATCAACCGATGCCAATCTCAATTCTGTAGAGTGTACGCTCTTATAATGATCAGAACCATCTACCGGTTGAATCGAGTGGACAAAATTGTCGGAATCAGGCTGATCGATTACGCGGTAAAGTTTCGATGAATACGCATCTTGAATCTTATGACGCCCCTTAAATTGGTGTTTCTTAAGATGGACCAAGTCTCCAATGCCAAAAGTGTAAGGTTTGGACTTGCGGTCAAATATCTTTTTGCGGGAGTCTGCTGATAACCTTAGTTTCTCACAGGCAAGCTCGTACGACTGCTTCATCCGTTGTTGATGGAGCGAAACCCAATCGTCACAACTCTCCTGTTGCTGGTCGCCAAGAAGGAGATCAACGGGCAGAAGAGCATCTCTCCCAAACATCAAGTAAAACGGTGTGAATCCCGTTGCTAGGTGAATGGTAGCATTGTAGCAGTAGACTAACTCGCCTAGATGTTTGTTCCAATGTCGCTTCTGCTTCTCAGACAGGGTTCGAAGGAGATCATGCATAGTTCTGTTAAAGCGTTCGCACTGCGCGTTACCCTGTGCATGATAAGCAGTCGTTTTGGACTTGCGAACACCATACAAAGAACAAAGATGATGAATCAGATTGGACTCGAATTGCCTCCCTTGGTCGGAGTGAATCCGCTCGGGTACCCCAAACTTGATGAACCACTCATTTACCAGGACTTTAGCAGTAGTGGCAGCTGTCTGGTCTCGAGTTGGGATGGCCAACGTGTATTTGGAGAAAATATCCGTGATAACAAGGACATTCTCGATGCGATCCGAGGTTGGTTCGAGAACAGTAAAATCAACCGCGATCACTTCAAGAGGCCGAGATGCAATCAAGTGACCCAACGGATTTCTTGGCTTAGGTGATGGAACCTTTGCAACGGTACACCTCTCGCAACTCTGCACCCAGTTCTTGACATCTCGAAACACTCCAGGCCAATAACATCTCTGCTGAACAAGAGAAAAGGTTCGTTCAATACCTTGATGCCCACTTTGATTATGTAATGAAGATAGAACAGTAGGCTTCAAACACATTGGCAGGACAAGCTGTTTAATCTCAACACCTTTGAGGATAACCTTCCTATACAGCACACCGTCTGTTTCGCTGATCTTCCCCTTCTGTCCTATCAGAACCAATACCAACCGGGCCTCTAGTTTCCTCTGTGAAGGAGATGGATCTTTATGGAAGTACTGAAGAAATCTCTGGATGGTGGGATCTTTCTGCTGCAGCAACCGGAGTTCCTCTTTGGAATACGTAGGAAATGCAGACACCTGCGAAGACACCGCCTGAATACTTCTAGTTGGAGCAAGTTCCAGATGTTCCACTGCAGCAGCAACTTGAACTTCTATAGGTATTGGAAATGCAGATACATTCTGAAGGAGACCGTTGGCTTGGTCCTCTAAACTCTCAACATCTCGTGGAAGTCGCCGGGAAAGTGCATCAGCATTTGCATTCTCGCGACCTGATCGATACTTAATTTAAAAGTCGTAGGTGTTCAGCCTGGCCACCCATCTTTGTTCCGTCGCATCTAAGCGAGCTGTCTGCAAGTGACTGAGAGCGTTATTATCGGTCCATACTTCGAACGAACTCCCGTAAAGGTAATCCTTGAATTTATCAGTCACTGCCCAAGTGAGAGCAAGGAGTTCCAACTTCATGGAGCTATAACGTTGCATATTCCGCTCATTAGGGCGTAGGGTACGGCTGGCGTATGATATCACCTTTCGCTTACCATCTTGTTGTTGGGAAAGGACCGCCCCCAGTCCATCCAAGCTGGCATCAATCTCGACAATGAACGGCTTCGAAAAATCAGCATATCCTAAGATGGGCATGGAGATGAATTTGCTCTTTAGTTCGTCAAACGCCTGCTGACAGTTGTCATTCCAGCGCCCGCGGAAGTAGCTTGGTGACTTCTTTTGACACTCCCCAACCAGGCCATACAACTCCCGTGCAATGTTGGAGAAAGATGGTATATAGCGTCTGTAATAGCTGGCGAATCCTAAGAAGGTTCTGAGCTGTTTCAACGTCCGAGGAACCGGCCACTCAGCCACTGCACTTGTCTTGCCGTCATCCGTAGCTATACCATCTGCTGACAACACATGGCCAAGATACGTGACCTGTCGTTTAAACAAGTGGCACTTCGTTGCTTTTAACTTCAAGTTGTGTGCCTTCAGCCTGGTAAAAACAAGGTCTAGGTGTTCCAAATGTTGTTCGAATGAAGGAGAATAGATGAGGATATCATCTAAATATACCAACAACATCTGTAAGGTCAGATCGCCCAAACATCTCTGCATAAGTCTCTGAAACGTCGCCGGCGCTCCACAAAGTCCGAAAGGCATACGGTTATACTCGTATAACCCTATTGGAGTTGTAAATGCCGTTTTCTCCCGATCTTCTTCCCGCATCCGCACTTGGTAGTAACCACTTGCGAGGTCAAGTGAACTGAAAAACTTGGCACCTATCGGAGCATCAAAGGAATCCAAAATGCGCGGAAGTGGGAAGGCATCACGTTTGGTTTTAGCGTTGAGTCGACGATAATCTACGCACATGCGTAGGGAACCATCTTTCTTCCTGGCTAACACCACTGGAGAGGCGTAAGGACTGTAACTTTCGCAGATAATGTCTGCCTGAAGAAGATCTCTGATGTGTTGTTTCACTTCTTCAAATTGGTTTGGAGGGATGCGACGGAATGGCTGGGCTACTGGCTCATCGGTCGTTGTAATGATTCGATGTGTGACTGTAGCCGTATCTCCTAAATCGAACTGGCTTGCAGCAAAAATGTCACGGTGTTTGTGAAGAAGAGAACAGATCTGTGCGCGCTGATCCTCAGTACCGTCGAACTCGGACAAGTCAACAGGAACGGAGCTTCCTTTTGGTCCCACTGAAGAAGCCTCATCCGCCATGGTGACCATAACTTCATTGACAGAGACCTGCTTGAATTGGACCTCTGGGCAGTTACCGCTGACGACAGACTCCACCGGATTCAAGATACCAATCGGAGTGCTTTCAGGCAATACTACTCCTTCCGAAGACAGATTGACCACCCTCACTGGGAATGGACGACACCTGGTATCAACCACGGTCGACTGTACTATAACCCCGAGTCGAAGATTATCTGAGTTTCTCAAAGGCTCAACCACAGCAAATTGAGTATCTGTACTCTGACCAGTTGCTAAAACAGTAACCCAAGACTGCGCTGGAATAAACGTCGAGACCCCTGGAGCAGTGTGCACTAGCGACGCCTTGGTACGTGTTGGAGGAAGTAATCCATTGGCAATATTCACCCCACTAGCAATTGCGTGTGACAATATGTTCGTACCCAAGACTACAGGAACCAGACGCTTACACTCCCGATGTTCCGCGTTTTCAGAATTCTTGACAACGATGACGCCCATTCTCGGTAAGGTAACCCCCTCAACTTCGAAATCCAACTCAAGGTAGCCGATGTATGGGATATTCAACCCGGTAGCGCAAGTTAGGGATATCCAGAGACCGTCAGTGGAAAGGGTGGCTCCCGCAGGCTTCAGGAAACCTCTGAAGAAATCCTCGGTCACCGTACTCACCATCGATCCCGTGTCCACGAGACATTGCGCTTTAACACCTCCAATATTTACGTCCAGCGTTGGGGATACCCCAACAAAGCGATCCTGAAGATCTGTCTGGTCTAGATAATCGGTATGTGTTGAACCCATTTTGATCCTACCCACTTGAGGATTCTCGTCGGTGGGAGGCTCTAGTTTGACGACGAAGTCTTTGGGGTTTCCTCCGTATTCTTGTACCACTCAGCGGTGTGACGAACAGCTTCAGCCTTTCGATACTCTGCTAGCTCAGCTTGGGCATCCGACAGCTGCTTCTTGAAACAAGAGGACGCACGGTGGCCTCGCCGTTGACAATAGTCACAAAATGGTCGAGGACGGTTAGGCGCAGGAGATAAAATGGCACCACGATCCGATTGTGTCGCGCTTGGTGGAGACGAAGTTTCGCGTACAACCGTTTCCGATTTTACTTTGAAGAGCTGGTTGATTTGCAATTGCTGGTCCTTAATGAGTTGCCGTTGCTCCTCAAGTAAATGCCGCATCTGCTTAACTTCCTCTGAAACGCCGGACCTAGCCAGACCTCGCGTCTCCTCGACAGTGGCTTTGCCTTTCGAGTCCACATCAGTATCCTCCTCGGCCCATTCTGTTGCCTCACGACGTAGCTTAAGAAAAGAAAAACTTTGGTTATCTCTTAACTGTTTCTTTAGATGTTTTCGCAAAACCTGGTCACTAACTCCCTCTGAAAATTGTTCACATAACAAACGATCCCAAGACGAGCTCATATGAGGACACTTGATCGTGACCTTTTTTAATATCTCCATCAAATGGTGGGAAAAATCTCTAAGAGACTGTGACGGTTTCTGTTTACATTCAAAGAACTGCCTTTGCAACTGTACGCCAGTTGCTTTGACTCCAAACACTTCGTGTAAAATTGAAACCAATTTATCAACAGTGTTACGGTCACTCAAGGGGCGGAGTTTAACCTCCTCTCTGGCAGCCCCCTCTAGATGCTGGAACATAAAGTGCACTTTATCCTCGTTATTAAGAGGTCTAGATGCAATTGATGCGTGTATATCACAAAGCCAGTCTTCCAAACTTATATCCTGCTCTCTACCAGTAAAGGATTTGATCTTTTTTTGTGATGGCATGAGCACATATGCAGGAGAACCAGGTTCTTTCTTAAGACCCGATACATGTTCTATTTCCACACTCAGTTTGTCAATTCTTTCAATTAAAAAGTCTACGTCGTCCTTAGTTGCCATGGTTAATTCTAATCAACAAAATCTATGTGGGGGACTACGAAACTCTTTTCATCTCAATAAGCCAATACTCATGTTAATACATACTTTAAAATTGTACAACTGTACCCAATCGGTGTAGGGCCTACTTGTACTAAACTGGATCAAGTGGAGGCGTCATAGTTCATCCGTGCAAAATCCACGTAGGCCTACGTCAACCGAACCTCGTCAATCAGTCCACGTCCAGCAGTTGGAACTCGTCCACTCCACTGCGATGTCACGACACGCCTGGAGTCCATCCTCTGATAATGCAAATCTTCCGTCATTTGACGCCGGGCGACTGGACAGTGGTTCTGGTAGCCTTGTATACTTGGGGTATGGATTTATAAAAAAATAAAGTCTCAAGTTGTCAAACCCTGCCGACTACGCCATGTGTAACCAAGCGGACTCAAGGTGGTAAAGAGCACAACTGGTGCAACTGAGTTTCAGGTCTGACAACATATTTTATTGAATCAGGACCCCCAAAGTTATAGGCTTAACACGGCCGTAACGGGGCCATAACAAGGCTACCAGACAACGAGGGGAGGAGCCTTCGAGAACATCGAGGGGGCTAAGAACGGCTGCTGGTCAATCTAAACCCATAGGTAGAATGTACACTAACGGAATATTCTCCTGCATACACGATGGTTGTTACAGGGAAGCGTCTAGAGCAAAACCAGCCAATAAATAATAACGCAGAAAACAAATACGGGCCAAACTCAACAACGAAAGTGAACGTAGAATATAACACTTGCTCTACCCAGCCCTCTCCGACGGTGGGACGTGCAGGGAATGAACGCTGAATTTCGCGCTGCGTAAGGCAAACTGCTTGAGTGAACACAAGCGTTCCACTCGTGGGCGGGACAAAAGGCGACAAGAACCTTCCAGTAGCCAAACAACGAAAATATCTTAACGCTGGAGGCTACTGAATATTCATACATTCCAGAAAAGTTGTAAAGGTTTCGCATGTTGAAATTAGTACAATACAAATTTAAGTAAGTAAGCAATCGACTTTACCAAGTCGGTTGGTTACATTCGGACTGTCGTTGACACGGCCCAGTTTGGGACGGGATTTTGGTCAAAGTGTGGTCCAAACGTCGGCAAATTTGGAGGTCGAAAAATGTTCCGACGAACTTCAAATTTTGCATGCTCCAAAGACTCTATATTGCGCACGTGTCCTAAAAAATTGACAGACTTTCGCCCGGAAATGGCAGAGAAATTTCAGAGTTTAGAAAAAAAAGGGGTTGGCGCTTCCTGGATGCTCCCGCAACCTGTGGCTGTCTGTACACACCTATTTGGTGTACTCCTGACTCGTGCGCATGTTCAGTCCTTCGGACTGTCGTTGACACGGCCCAGTTTGGGACGGGATTTTGGTCAAAGTGTGGTCCAAACGTCGGCAAATTTGGAGGTCGAAAAATGTTCCGACGAACTTCAAATTTTGCATGCTCCAAAGACTCTATATTGCGCACTTGTCCTAACAAATTGACAGACTTTCGCCGGGAAATGGCAGAGAAATTTCAGAGTTTAGAAAAAAAAAGGGGTTGGCGCTTCCTGGTTGCTCCCGCAACCTGTGGCTGTCTGTACACACCTCTTTGGTGTACTCCTGACTCGTGCGCATGTTCAGTCCTTCGGACTGTCGTTGACACGGCCCAGTTTGGGACGGGATTTTGGTCAAAGTGTGGTCCAAACGTCGGCAAATTTGGAAGTCGAAAAATGTTCCGACAAACTTCAAATTTTGCATGCTCCAAAGACTCTATATTGCGCACTTGTCCTAAAAAATTGACAGACTTTCGCCGGGAAATGGCAGAGAAATTTCAGAGTTTAGAAAAAAAAGAGGTTTGCGCTTCCTGGTTGCTCCCGCAACCTGTGGCTGTCTGTACACACCTATTTGGTGTACTCCTGACTCGTGCGCATGCTCAGTACTTCGGACTGTCGTTGACACGGCCCAGTTTGGGACGGGATTTTGGTCAAAGTGTGGTCCAAACGTCGGCAAATTTGGAAGTCGAAAAATGTTCCGACAAACTTCAAATTTTGCATGCTCCAAAGACTCTATATTGCGCACTTGTCCTAAAAAATTGACAGACTTTCGCCGGGAAATGGCAGAGAAATTTCAGAGTTTAGAAAAAAAAGAGGTTTGCGCTTCCTGGTTGCTCCCGCAACCTGTGGCTGTCTGTACACACCTATTTGGTGTACTCCTGACTCGTGCGCATGCTCAGTACTTCGGACTGTCGTTGACACGGCCCAGTTTGGGACGGGATTTTGGTCAAAGTGTGGTCCAAACGTCGGCAAATTTGGAGGTCGAAAAATGTTCCGACGAACTTCAAATTTTGCATGCTCCAAAGACTCTATATTGCGCACTTGTCCTAAAAAATTGACAGACTTTCGCCGGGAAATGGCAGAGAAATTTCAGAGTTTAGAAAAAAAAGGGGTTGGCGCTTCCTGGATGCTCCCGCAACCTGTGGCTGTCTGTACACACCTCTTTGGTGTACTCCTGACTCGTGCGCATGCTCAGTCCTTCGGACTGTCGTTGACACGGCCCAGTTTGGGACGGGATTTTGGTCAAAGTGTGGTCCAAACGTCGGCAAATTTGGAGGTCGAAAAATGTTCCGACGAACTTCAAATTTTGCATGCTCCAAAGACTCTATATTGCGCACTTGTCCTAAAAAATTGACAGACTTTCGCCGGGAAATGGCAGAGAAATTTCAGAGTTTAGAAAAAAAGGGGTTGGCGCTTCCTGGATGCTCCCGCAACCTGTGGCTGTCTGTACACACCACTTTGGTGTACTCCTGACTCGTGCGCATGCCCAGTCCTTCGGACTGTCGTTGACACGGCCCAGTTTGGGACGGGATTTTGGTCAAAGTGTGGTCCAAACGTCGGCAAATTTGGAGGTCGAAAAATGTTCCGACGAACTTCAAATTTTGCATGCTCCAAAGACTCTATATTGCGCACTTGTCCTAAAAAATTGACAGACTTTCGCCGGGAAATGGCAGAGAAATTTCAGAGTTTAGAAAAAAAAGGGGTTGGCGCTTCCTGGATGCTCCCGCAACCTGTGGCTGTCTGTACACACCTCTTTGGTGTACTCCTGACTCGTGCGCATGCTCAGTCCTTCGGACTGTCGTTGACACGGCCCAGTTTGGGACGGGATTTTGGTCAAAGTGTGGTCCAAACGTCGGCAAATTTGGAGGTCGAAAAATGTTCCGACGAACTTCAAATTTTGCATGCTCCAAAGACTCTATATTGCGCACTTGTCCTAAACAATTGACAGACTTTCGTCGGGAAATGGCAGAGAAATTTCAGAGTTTAGAAAAAAAGGGGTTGGCGCTTCCTGGTTGCTCCCGCAACCTGTGGCTGTCTGTACACACCTCTTTGGTGTACTCCTGACTCGTGCGCATGCTCAGTCCTTCGACTGTCGTTGACACGGCCCAGTTTGGGACGGGATTTTGGTCAAAGTGTGGTCCAAACGTCGGCAAATTTGGAGGTCGAAAAATGTTCCGACGAACTTCAAATTTTGCATGCTCCAAAGACTCTATATTGCGCACTTGTCCTAAAAAATTGACAGACTTTCGCCGGGAAATGGAAGAGAAATTTCAGAGTTTAGAAAAAAAAGGGGTTGGCGCTTCCTGGATGCTCCCGCAACCTGTGGCTGTCTGTACACACCTCTTTGGTGTACTCCTGACTCGTGCGCATGCTCAGTCCTTCGGACTGTCCTTGACACGGCCCAGTTTGGGACGGGATTTTGGTCAAAGTGTGGTCCAAACGTCGGCAAATTTGGAGGTTGAAAAATGTTCCGACGAACTTCAAATTTTGCATGCTCCAAAGACTCTATATTGCGCACTTGTCCTAAAAAATTGACAGACTTTCGCCAGGAAATGGCAGAGAAATTTCAGAGTTTAGAAAAAAAAGGGGTTGGCGCTTCCTGGATGCTCCCGCAACCTGTGGCTGTCTGTACACACCTCTTTGGTGTACTCCTGACTCGTGCGCATGCTCAGTCCTTCGGACTGTCGTTGACACGGCCCAGTTTGGGACGGGATTTTGGTCAAAGTGTGGTCCAAACGTCGGCAAATTTGGAGGTCGAAAAATGTTCCGACGAACTTCAAATTTTGCATGCTCCAAAGACTCTATATTGCGCACTTGTCCTAAAAAATTGACAGACTTTCGCCGGGAAATGGCAGAGAAATTTCAGAGTTTAGAAAAAAAAGGGGTTGGCGCTTCCTGGTTGCTCCCGCAACCTGTGGCTGTCTGTACACACCTCTTTGGTGTACTCCTGACTCGTGCGCATGCTCAGTCCTTCGGACTGTCGTTGACACGGCCCAGTTTGGGACGGGATTTTGGTCAAAGTGTGGTCCAAACGTCGGCAAATTTGGAGGTCGAAAAATGTTCCGACGAACTTCAAATTTTGCATGCTCCAAAGACTCTATATTGCGCACTTGTCCTAAAAAATTGACAGACTTTCGCCGGGAAATGGCAGAGAAATTTCAGAGTTTAGAAAAAAAAGGGGTTGGCGCTTCCTGGATGCTCCCGCAACCTGTGGCTGTCTGTACACACCTCTTTGGTGTACTCCTGACTCGTGCGCATGCTCAGTCCTTCGGACTGTCGTTGACACGGCCCAGTTTGGGACGGGATTTTGGTCAAAGTGTGGTCCAAACGTCGGCAAATTTGGAGGTCGAAAAATGTTCCGACGAACTTCAAATTTTGCATGTTCCAAAGACTCTATATTGCGCACTTGTCCTAAAAAATTGACAGACTTTCGTCGGGAAATGGCAGAGAAATTTCAGAGTTTAGAAAAAAAGGGGTTGGCGCTTCCTGGTTGCTCCCGCAACCTGTGGCTGTCTGTACACACCTCTTTGGTGTACTCCTGACTCGTGCGCATGCTCAGTCCTTCGGACTGTCGTTGACACGGCCCAGTTTGGGACGGGATTTTGGTCAAAGTGTGGTCCAAACGTCGGCAAATTTGGAGGTCGAAAAATGTTCCGACGAACTTCAAATTTTGCATGCTCCAAAGACTCTATATTGCGCACTTGTCCTAAAAAATTGACAGACTTTCGCCGGGAAATGGCAGAGAAATTTCAGAGTTTAGAAAAAAAAGGGGTTGGCGCTTCCTGGTTGCTCCCGCAACCTGTGGCTGTCTGTACACACCTCTTTGGTGTACTCCTGACTCGTGCGCATGCTCAGTCCTTCGGACTGTCGTTGACACGGCCCAGTTTGGGACGGGATTTTGGTCAAAGTGTGGTCCAAACGTCGGCAAATTTGGAGGTCGAAAAATGTTCCGACGAACTTCAAATTGTGCACTTGTCCTAAAAAATTGACAGACTTTCGCCGGGAAATGGAAGAGAAATTTCAGAGTTTAGAAAAAAAAGGGGTTGGCGCTTCCTGGATGCTCCCGCAACCTGTGGCTGTCTGTACACACCTCTTTGGTGTACTCCTGACTCGTGCGCATGCTCAGTCCTTCGGACTGTCCTTGACACGGCCCAGTTTGGGACGGGATTTTGGTCAAAGTGTGGTCCAAACGTCGGCAAATTTGGAGGTTGAAAAATGTTCCGACGAACTTCAAATTTTGCATGCTCCAAAGACTCTATATTGCGCACTTGTCCTAAAAAATTGACAGACTTTCGCCAGGAAATGGCAGAGAAATTTCAGAGTTTAGAAAAAAAAGGGGTTGGCGCTTCCTGGATGCTCCCGCAACCTGTGGCTGTCTGTACACACCTCTTTGGTGTACTCCTGACTCGTGCGCATGCTCAGTCCTTCGGACTGTCGTTGACACGGCCCAGTTTGGGACGGGATTTTGGTCAAAGTGTGGTCCAAACGTCGGCAAATTTGGAGGTCGAAAAATGTTCCGACGAACTTCAAATTTTGCATGCTCCAAAGACTCTATATTGCGCACTTGTCCTAAAAAATTGACAGACTTTCGCCGGGAAATGGCAGAGAAATTTCAGAGTTTAGAAAAAAAAGGGGTTGGCGCTTCCTGGTTGCTCCCGCAACCTGTGGCTGTCTGTACACACCTCTTTGGTGTACTCCTGACTCGTGCGCATGCTCAGTCCTTCGGACTGTCGTTGACACGGCCCAGTTTGGGACGGGATTTTGGTCAAAGTGTGGTCCAAACGTCGGCAAATTTGGAGGTCGAAAAATGTTCCGACGAACTTCAAATTTTGCATGCTCCAAAGACTCTATATTGCGCACTTGTCCTAAAAAATTGACAGACTTTCGCCGGGAAATGGCAGAGAAATTTCAGAGTTTAGAAAAAAAAGGGGGTTGGCGCTTCCTGGATGCTCCGCAACCTGTGGCTGTCTGTACACACCTCTTTGGTGTACTCCTGACTCGTGCGCATGCTCAGTCCTTCGGACTGTCGTTGACACGGCCCAGTTTGGGACGGGATTTTGGTCAAAGTGTGGTCCAAACGTCGGCAAATTTGGAGGTCGAAAAATGTTCCGACGAACTTCAAATTTTGCATGCTCCAAAGACTCTATATTGCGCACTTGTCCTAAAAAATTGACAGACTTTCGCCGGGAAATGGCAGAGAAATTTCAGAGTTTAGAAAAAAAAGGGGTTGGCGCTTCCTGGATGCTCCCGCAACCTGTGGCTGTCTGTACACACCTCTTTGGTGTACTCCTGACTCGTGCGCATGCTCAGTCCTTCGGACTGTCGTTGACACGGCCCAGTTTGGGACGGGATTTTGGTCAAAGTGTGGTCCAAACGTCGGCAAATTTGGAGGTCGAAAAATGTTCCGACGAACTTCAAATTTTGCATGCTCCAAAGACTCTATATTGCGCACTTGTCCTAAAAAATTGACAGACTTTCGCCGGGAAATGGCAGAGAAATTTCAGAGTTTAGAAAAAAAAGGGGTTGGCGCTTCCTGGATGCTCCCGCAACCTGTGGCTGTCTGTACACACCTCTTTGGTGTACTCCTGACTCGTGCGCATGCTCAGTCCTTCGGACTGTCGTTGACACGGCCCAGTTTGGGACGGGATTTTGGTCAAAGTGTGGTCCAAACGTCGGCAAATTTGGAGGTCGAAAAATTTTCCGACGAACTTCAAATTTTGCATGCTCCAAAGACTCTATATTGCGCACTTGTCCTAAAAAATTGACAGACTTTCGCCGGGAAATGGCAGAGAAATTTCAGAGTTTAGAAAAAAAAGGGGTTGGCGCTTCCTGGTTGCTCCCGCAACCTGTGGCTGTCTGTACACACCTCTTTGGTGTACTCCTGACTCGTGCGCATGCTCAGTCCTTCGGACTGTCGTTGACACGGCCCAGTTTGGGACGGGATTTTGGTCAAAGTGTGGTCCAAACGTCGGCAAATTTGGAGGTCGAAAAATGTTCCGACGAACTTCAAATTTTGCATGCTCCAAAGACTCTATATTGCGCACTTGTCCTAAAAAATTGACAGACTTTCGCCGGGAAATGGCAGAGAAATTTCAGAGTTTAGAAAAAAAAGGGGTTGGCGCTTCCTGGATGCTCCGCAACCTGTGGCTGTCTGTACACACCTCTTTGGTGTACTCCTGACTCGTGCGCATGCTCAGTCCTTCGGACTGTCGTTGACACGGCCCAGTTTGGGACGGGATTTTGGTCAAAGTGTGGTCCAAACGTCGGCAAATTTGGAGGTCGAAAAATGTTCCGACGAACTTCAAATTTTGCATGCTCCAAAGACTCTATATTGCGCACTTGTCCTAAAAAATTGACAGACTTTCGCCGGGAAATGGCAGAGAAATTTCAGAGTTTAGAAAAAAAAGGGGTTGGCGCTTCCTGGTTGCTCCCGCAACCTGTGGCTGTCTGTACACACCTCTTTGGTGTACTCCTGACTCGTGCGCATGCTCAGTCCTTCGGACTGTCGTTGACACGGCCCAGTTTGGGACGGGATTTTGGTCAAAGTGTGGTCCAAACGTCGGCAAATTTGGAGGTCGAAAAATGTTCCGACGAACTTCAAATTTTGCATGCTCCAAAGACTCTATATTGCGCACTTGTCCTAAAAAATTGACAGACTTTCGCCGGGAAATGGCAGAGAAATTTCAGAGTTTAGAAAAAAAAGGGGTTGGCGCTTCCTGGATGCTCCGCAACCTGTGGCTGTCTGTACACACCTCTTTGGTGTACTCCTGACTCGTGCGCATGCTCAGTCCTTCGGACTGTCGTTGACACGGCCCAGTTTGGGACGGGATTTTGGTCAAAGTGTGGTCCAAACGTCGGCAAATTTGGAGGTCGAAAAATGTTCCGACGAACTTCAAATTTTGCATGCTCCAAAGACTCTATATTGCGCACTTGTCCTAAAAAATTGACAGACTTTCGCCGGGAAATGGCAGAGAAATTTCAGAGTTTAGAAAAAAAAGGGGTTGGCGCTTCCTGGATGCTCCCGCAACCTGTGGCTGTCTGTACACACCTCTTTGGTGTACTCCTGACTCGTGCGCATGCTCAGTCCTTCGGACTGTCGTTGACACGGCCCAGTTTGGGACGGGATTTTGGTCAAAGTGTGGTCCAAACGTCGGCAAATTTGGAGGTTGAAAAATGTTCCGACGAACTTCAAATTTTGCATGCTCCAAAGACTCTATAT
Organism: Henricia sp. BOLD:AAB3569; assembly: GCA_037783545.1. Lineage (NCBI taxonomy): Eukaryota > Metazoa > Echinodermata > Asteroidea > Spinulosida > Echinasteridae > Henricia > Henricia sp. BOLD:AAB3569. Next base: position 23,477 of record JBBELK010001152.1, on the reverse strand, counting down.
TGCGCACTTGTCCTAAAAAATTGACAGACTTTCGCCGGGAAATGGCAGAGAAATTTCAGAGTTTAGAAAAAAAGGGGTTGGCGCTTCCTGGTTGCTCCCGCAACCTGTGGCTGTCTGTACACACCTCTTTGGTGTACTCCTGACTCGTGCGCATGCTCAGTCCTTCGGACTGTCGTTGACACGGCCCAGTTTGGGACGGGATTTTGGTCAAAGTGTGGTCCAAACGTCGGCAAATTTGGAGGTCGAAAATTGTTCCGACGAACTTCAAATTTTGCATGCTCCAAAGACTCTATATTGCGCACTTGTCCTAAAAAATTGACAGACTTTCGCCGGGAAATGGCAGAGAAATTTCAGAGTTTAGAAAAAAAAGGGGTTGGCGCTTCCTGGTTGCTCCCGCAACCTGTAGCTGTCTGTACACACCTCTTTGGTGTACTCCTGACTCGTGCGCATGCTCAGTCCTTCGGACTGTCGTTGACACGGCCCAGTTTGGGACGGGATTTTGGTCAAAGTGTGGTCCAAACGTCGGCAAATTTGGAGGTCGAAAAATGTTCCGACGAACTTCAAATTTTGCATGCTCCAAAGACTCTATATTGCGCACTTGTCCTAAAAAATTGACAGACTTTCGCCGGGAAATGGCAGAGAAATTTCAGAGTTTAGAAAAAAAAGGGGTTGGCGCTTCCTGGATGCTCCCGCAACCTGTGGCTGTCTGTACACACCTCTTTGGTGTACTCCTGACTCGTGCGCATGCTCAGTCCTTCGGACTGTCGTTGACACGGCCCAGTTTGGGACGGGATTTTGGTCAAAGTGTGGTCCAAACGTCGGCAAATTTGGAGGTCGAAAAATGTTCCGACGAACTTCAAATTTTGCATGCTCCAAAGACTCTATATTTCGCACTTGTCCTAAAAAATTGACAGACTTTCGCCGGGAAATTGCAGAGTTTAGAAAAAAAAGGGGTTGGCGCTTCCTGGATGCTCCTGCAACCTGTGGCTGTCTGTACACACCTCTTTGGTGTACTCCTGACTCGTGCGCATGCTCAGTCCTTCGGACTGTCGTTGACACGGCCCAGTTTGGGACGGGATTTTGGTCAAAGTGTGGTCCAAACGTCGGCAAATTTGGAGGTCGAAAAATGTTCCGACGAACTTCAAATTTTGCATGCTCCAAAGACTCTATATTGCGCACTTGTCCTAAACAATTGACAGACTTTCGCCGGGAAATGGCAGAGAAATTTCAGAGTTTAGAAAAAAAAGGGGTTGGCGCTTCCTGGATGCTCCCGCAACCTGTGGCTGTCTGTACATACCTCTTTGGTGTACTCCTGACTCGTGCGCATGCTCAGTCCTTCGGACTGTCGTTGACACGGCCCAGTTTGGGACGGGATTTTGGTCAAAGTGTGGTCCAAACGTCGGCAAATTTGGAGGTCGAAAAATGTTCCGACGAACTTCAAATTTTGCATGCTCCAAAGACTCTATATTGCGCACGTGTCCTAAAAAATTGACAGACTTTCGCCCGGAAATGGCAGAGAAATTTCAGAGTTTAGAAAAAAAAGGGGTTGGCGCTTCCTGGATGCTCCCGCAACCTGTGGCTGTCTGTACACACCTATTTGGTGTACTCCTGACTCGTGCGCATGTTCAGTCCTTCGGACTGTCGTTGACACGGCCCAGTTTGGGACGGGATTTTGGTCAAAGTGTGGTCCAAACGTCGGCAAATTTGGAGGTCGAAAAATGTTCCGACGAACTTCAAATTTTGCATGCTCCAAAGACTCTATATTGCGCACTTGTCCTAAAAAATTGACAGACTTTCGCCGGGAAATGGCAGAGAAATTTCAGAGTTTAGAAAAAAAAAGGGGTTGGCGCTTCCTGGTTGCTCCCGCAACCTGTGGCTGTCTGTACACACCTCTTTGGTGTACTCCTGACTCGTGCGCATGTTCAGTCCTTCGGACTGTCGTTGACACGGCCCAGTTTGGGACGGGATTTTGGTCAAAGTGTGGTCCAAACGTCGGCAAATTTGGAAGTCGAAAAATGTTCCGACAAACTTCAAATTTTGCATGCTCCAAAGACTCTATATTGCGCACTTGTCCTAAAAAATTGACAGACTTTCGCCGGGAAATGGCAGAGAAATTTCAGAGTTTAGAAAAAAAAGAGGTTGGCGCTTCCTGGTTGCTCCCGCAACCTCTGGCTGTCTGTACACACCTATTTGGTGTACTCCTGACTCGTGCGCATGTTCAGTCCTTCGGACTGTTGTTGACACGGCCCAGTTTGGGACGGGATTTTGGTCAAAGTGTGGTCCAAACGTCGGCAAATTTGGAGGTCGAAAAATGTTCCGACGAACTTCAAATTTTGCATGCTCCAAAGACTCTATATTGCGCACTTGTCCTAAAAAATTGACAGACTTTCGCCGGGAAATGGCAGAGAAATTTCAGAGTTTAGAAAAAAAAGGGGTTGGCGCTTCCTGGATGCTCCCGCAACCTGTGGCTGTCTGTACACACCTCTTTGGTGTACTCCTGACTCGTGCGCATGCTCAGTCCTTCGGACTGTCGTTGACACGGCCCAGTTTGGGACGGGATTTTGGTCAAAGTGTGGTCCAAACGTCGGCAAATTTGGAGGTTGAAAAATGTTCCGACGAACTTCAAATTTTGCATGCTCCAAAGACTCTATATTGCGCACTTGTCCTAAAAAATTGACAGACTTTCGCCGGGAAATGGCAGAGAAATTTCAGAGTTTAGAAAAAAAGGGGTTGGCGCTTCCTGGATGCTCCCGCAACCTGTGGCTGTCTGTACACACCTCTTTGGTGTACTCCTGACTCGTGCGCATGCTCAGTCCTTCGGACTGTCGTTGACACGGCCCAGTTTGGGACGGGATTTTGGTCAAAGTGTGGTCCAAACGTCGGCAAATTTGGAGGTCGAAAAATGTTCCGACGAACTTCAAATTTTGCATGCTCCAAAGACTCTATATTGCGCACTTGTCCTAAAAAATTGACAGACTTTCGCCGGGAAATGGCAGAGAAATTTCAGAGTTTAGAAAAAAAAGGGGTTGGCGCTTCCTGGTTGCTCCCGCAACCTGTGGCTGTCTGTACACACCTCTTTGGTGTACTCCTGACTCGTGCGCATGCTCAGTCCTTCGGACTGTCGTTGACACGGCCCAGTTTGGGACGGGATTTTGGTCAAAGTGTGGTCCAAACGTCGGCAAATTTGGAGGTCGAAAAATGTTCCGACGAACTTCAAATTTTGCATGCTCCAAAGACTCTATATTGCGCACTTGTCCTAAAAAATTGACAGACTTTCGCCGGGAAATGGCAGAGAAATTTCAGAGTTTAGAAAAAAAAAGGGGTTGGCGCTTCCTGGTTGCTCCCGCAACCTGTGGCTGTCTGTACACACCTCTTTGGTGTACTCCTGACTCGTGCGCATGTTCAGTCCTTCGGACTGTCGTTGACACGGCCCAGTTTGGGACGGGATTTTGGTCAAAGTGTGGTCCAAACGTCGGCAAATTTGGAGGTCGAAAAATGTTCCGACGAACTTCAAATTTTGCATGCTCCAAAGACTCTATATTGCGCACTTGTCCTAAAAAATTGACAGACTTTCGCCGGGAAATGGCAGAGAAATTTCAGAGTTTAGAAAAAAAAGGGGTTGGCGCTTCCTGGATGCTCCCGCAACCTGTGGCTGTCTGTACACACCTCTTTGGTGTACTCTTGACTCGTGCGCATGCTCAGTCCTTCGGACTGTCGTTGACACGGCCGAGTTTGGGACGGGATTTTGGTCAAAGTGTGGTCCAAACGTCGGCAAATTTGGAGGTCGAAAAATGTTCCGACGAACTTCAAATTTTGCATGCTCCAAAGACTCTATATTGCGCACTTGTCCTAAAAAATTGACAGACTTTCGCCGGGAAATGGCAGAGAAATTTCAGAGTTTAGAAAAAAAAGGGGTTGGCGCTTCCTGGTTGCTCCCGCAACCTGTGGCTGTCTGTACACACCTCTTTGGTGTACTCCTGACTCGTGCGCATGTTCAGTCCTTCGGACTGTCGTTGACACGGCCCAGTTTGGGACGGGATTTTGGTCAAAGTGTGGTCCAAACGTCGGCAAATTTGGAGGTCGAAAAATGTTCCGACGAACTTCAAATTTTGCATGCTCCAAAGACTCTATATTGCGCACTTGTCCTAAAAAATTGACAGACTTTCGCCGGGAAATGGCAGAGAAATTTCAGAGTTTAGAAAAAAAAAGGGGTTGGCGCTTCCGGTTGCTCCCGCAACCTGTCGCTGTCTGTACACACCTCTTTGGTGTACTCCTGACTCGTGCGCATGTTCAGTCCTTCGGACTGTCGTTGACACGGCCCAGTTTGGGACGGGATTTTGGTCAAAGTGTGGTCCAAACGTCGGCAAATTTGGAGGTCGAAAAATGTTCCGACGAACTTCAAATTTTGCATGCTCCAAAGACTCTATATTGCGCACTTGTCCTAAAAAATTGACAGACTTTCGCCGGGAAATGGCAGAGAAATTTCAGAGTTTAGAAAAAAAAGGGGTTGGCGCTTCCTGGATGCTCCCGCAACCTGTGGCTGTCTGTACACACCTCTTTGGTGTACTCCTGACTCGTGCGCATGCTCAGTCCTTCGGACTGTCGTTGACACGGCCCAGTTTGGGACGGGATTTTGGTCAAAGTGTGGTCCAAACGTCGGCAAATTTGGAGGTCGAAAAATGTTCCGACGAACTTCAAATTTTGCATGCTCCAAAGACTCTATATTGCGCACTTGTCCTAAAAAATTGACAGACTTTCGCCGGGAAATGGCAGAGAAATTTCAGAGTTTAGAAAAAAAGGGGTTGGCGCTTCCTGGTTGCTCCCACAACCTGTGGCTGTCTGTACACACCTCTTTGGTGTACTCCTGACTCGTGCGCATGCTCAGTCCTTCGGACTGTCGTTGACACGGCCCAGTTTGGGACGGGATTTTGGTCAAAGTGTGGTCCAAACGTCGGCAAATTTGGAGGTCGAAAAATGTTCAGACGAACTTCAAATTTTGCATGCTCCAAAGACTCTATATTGCGCACTTGTCCTAAAAAATTGACAGACTTTCGCCGGGAAATGGCAGAGAAATTTCAGAGTTTAGAAAAAAAAGGGGTTGGCGCTTCCTGGATGCTCCCGCAACCTGTGGCTGTCTGTACACACCTCTTTGGTGTACTCCTGACTCGTGCGCATGCTCAGTCCTTCGGACTGTCGTTGACACGGCCCAGTTTGGGACGGGATTTTGGTCAAAGTGTGGTCCAAACGTCGGCAAATTTGGAGGTCGAAAAATGTTCCGACGAACTTCAAATTTTGCATGCTCCAAAGACTCTATATTGCGCACTTGTCCTAAAAAATTGACAGACTTTCGCCGGGAAATGGCAGAGAAATTTCAGAGTTTAGAAAAAAAAGGGGTTGGCGCTTCCTGGTTGCTCCCGCAACCTGTGGCTGTCTGTACACACCTCTTTGGTGTACTCCTGACTCGGGCGCATGCTCAGTCCTTCGGACTGTCGTTGACACGGCCCAGTTTGGGACGGGATTTTGGTCAAAGTGTGGTCCGAACGTCGGCAAATTTGGAGGTCGAAAAATGTTCCGACGAACTTCAAATTTTGCATGCTCCAAAGACTCTATATTGCGCACTTGTCCTAAAAAATTGACAGACTTTCGCCGGGAAATGGCAGAGAAATTTCAGAGTTTAGAAAAAAAAGGGGTTGGCGCTTCCTGGATGCTCCCGCAACCTGTGGCTGTCTGTACACACCTCTTTGGTGTACTCCTGACTCGTGCGCATGCTCAGTCCTTCGGACTGTCGTTGACACGGCCCAGTTTGGGACGGGATTTTGGTCAAAGTGTGGTCCAAACGTCGGCAAATTTGGAGGTCGAAAAATGTTCCGACGAACTTCAAATTTTGCATGCTCCAAAGACTCTATATTGCGCACTTGTCCTAAAAAATTGACAGACTTTCGCCGGGAAATGGCAGAGAAATTTCAGAGTTTAGAAAAAAAAGGGGTTGGCGCTTCCTGGTTGCTCCCGCAACCTGTGGCTGTCTGTACACACCTCTTTGGTGTACTCCTGACTCGTGCGCATGTTCAGTCCTTCGGACTGTCGTTGACACGGCCCAGTTTGGGACGGGATTTTAGTCAAAGTGTGGTCCAAACGTCGGCAAATTTGGAGGTCGAAAAATGTTCCGACGAACTTCAAATTTTGCATGCTCCAAAGACTCTATATTGCGCACTTGTCCTAAAAAATTGACAGACTTTCGCCGGGAAATGGCAGAGAAATTTCAGAGTTTAGAAAAAAAAGGGGTTGGCACTTCCTGGATGCTCCCGCAACCTGTGGCTGTCTGTACACACCTCTTTGGTGTACTCCTGACTCGTGCGCATGCTCAGTCCTTCGGACTGTCGTTGACACGGCCCAGTTTGGGACGGGATTTTGGTCAAAGTGTGGTCCAAACGTCGGCAAATTTGGAGGTCGAAAAATGTTCCGACGAACTTCAAATTTTGCATGCTCCAAAGACTCTATATTGCGCACTTGTCCTAAAAAATTGACAGACTTTCGCCGGGAAATGGCAGAGAAATTTCAGAGTTTAGAAAAAAAGGGGTTGGCGCTTCCTGGTTGCTCCCACAACCTGTGGCTGTCTGTACACACCTCTTTGGTGTACTCCTGACTCGTGCGCATGCTCAGTCCTTCGGACTGTCGTTGACACGGCCCAGTTTGGGACGGGATTTTGGTCAAAGTGTGGTCCAAACGTCGGCAAATTTGGAGGTCGAAAAATGTTCAGACGAACTTCAAATTTTGCATGCTCCAAAGACTCTATATTGCGCACTTGTCCTAAAAAATTGACAGACTTTCGCCGGGAAATGGCAGAGAAATTTCAGAGTTTAGAAAAAAAAGGGGTTGGCGCTTCCTGGATGCTCCCGCAACCTGTGGCTGTCTGTACACACCTCTTTGGTGTACTCCTGACTCGTGCGCATGCTCAGTCCTTCGGACTGTCGTTGACACGGCCCAGTTTGGGACGGGATTTTGGTCAAAGTGTGGTCCAAACGTCGGCAAATTTGGAGGTCGAAAAATGTTCCGACGAACTTCAAATTTTGCATGCTCCAAAGACTCTATATTGCGCACTTGTCCTAAAAAATTGACAGACTTTCGCCGGGAAATGGCAGAGAAATTTCAGAGTTTAGAAAAAAAAGGGGTTGGCGCTTCCTGGTTGCTCCCGCAACCTGTGGCTGTCTGTACACACCTCTTTGGTGTACTCCTGACTCGGGCGCATGCTCAGTCCTTCGGACTGTCGTTGACACGGCCCAGTTTGGGACGGGATTTTGGTCAAAGTGTGGTCCGAACGTCGGCAAATTTGGAGGTCGAAAAATGTTCCGACGAACTTCAAATTTTGCATGCTCCAAAGACTCTATATTGCGCACTTGTCCTAAAAAATTGACAGACTTTCGCCGGGAAATGGCAGAGAAATTTCAGAGTTTAGAAAAAAAAGGGGTTGGCGCTTCCTGGATGCTCCCGCAACCTGTGGCTGTCTGTACACACCTCTTTGGTGTACTCCTGACTCGTGCGCATGCTCAGTCCTTCGGACTGTCGTTGACACGGCCCAGTTTGGGACGGGATTTTGGTCAAAGTGTGGTCCAAACGTCGGCAAATTTGGAGGTCGAAAAATGTTCCGACGAACTTCAAATTTTGCATGCTCCAAAGACTCTATATTGCGCACTTGTCCTAAAAAATTGACAGACTTTCGCCGGGAAATGGCAGAGAAATTTCAGAGTTTAGAAAAAAAAGGGGTTGGCACTTCCTGGATGCTCCCGCAACCTGTGGCTGTCTGTACACACCTCTTTGGTGTACTCCTGACTCGTGCGCATGCTCAGTCCTTCGGACTGTCGTTGACACGGCCCAGTTTGGGACGGGATTTTGGTCAAAGTGTGGTCCAAACGTCGGCAAATTTGGAGGTCGAAAAATGTTCCGACGAACTTCAAATTTTGCATGCTCCAAAGACTCTATATTGCGCACTTGTCCTAAAAAATTGACAGACTTTCGCCGGGAAATGGCAGAGAAATTTCAGAGTTTAGAAAAAAAAGGAGTTGGCGCTTCCTGGTTGCTCCCGCAACCTGTGGCTGTCTGTACACACCTCTTTGTTGTACTCCTGACTCGTGCGCATGTTCAGTCCTTCGGACTGTCGTTGACACGGCCCAGTTTGGGACGGGATTTTGGTCAAAGTGTGGTCCAAACGTCGGCAAATTTGGAGGTCGAAAAATGTTCCGACGAACTTCAAATTTTGCATGCTCCAAAGACTCTATATTGCGCACTTGTCCTAAAAAATTGACCGACTTTCGCCGGGAAATGGCAGAGAAATTTCAGAGTTTAGAAAAAAAAAAGGGGTTGTCGCTTCCTGGTTGCTCCCGCAACCTGTGGCTGTCTGTACACAACTCTTTGGTGTACTCCTGACTCGTGCGCATGCTCAGTCCTTCGGACTGTCGTTGACACGGCCCAGTTTGGGACGGGATTTTGGTCAAAGTGTGGTCCAAACGTCGGCAAATTTGGAGGTCGAAAAATGTTCCGACGAACTTCAAATTTTGCATGCTCCAAAGACTCTATATTGCGCACTTGTCCTAAAAAATTGACAGACTTTCGCCGGGAAATGGCAGAGAAATTTCAGAGTTTAGAAAAAAAAGGAGTTGGCGCTTCCTGGTTGCTCCCGCAACCTGTGGCTGTCTGTACACACCTCTTTGTTGTACTCCTGACTCGTGCGCATGTTCAGTCCTTCGGACTGTCGTTGACACGGCCCAGTTTGGGACGGGATTTTGGTCAAAGTGTGGTCCAAACGTCGGCAAATTTGGAGGTCGAAAAATGTTCCGACGAACTTCAAATTTTGCATGCTCCAAAGACTCTATATTGCGCACTTGTCCTAAAAAATTGACCGACTTTCGCCGGGAAATGGCAGAGAAATTTCAGAGTTTAGAAAAAAAAAAGGGGTTGTCGCTTCCTGGTTGCTCCCGCAACCTGTGGCTGTCTGTACACAACTCTTTGGTGTACTCCTGACTCGTGCGCATGCTCAGTCCTTCGGACTGTCGTTGACACGGCCCAGTTTGGGACGGGATTTTGGTCAAAGTGTGGTCCAAACGTCGGCAAATTTGGAGGTCGAAAAATGTTCCGACGAACTTCAAATTTTGCATGCTCCAAAGACTCTATATTGCGCACTTGTCCTAAAAAATTGACAGACTTTCGCCGGGAAATGGCAGATAAATTTCAGAGTTTAGAAAAAAAAAGGGGTTGGCGCTTCCTGGATGCTCCCGCAACCTGTGGCTGTCTGTACACACCTCTTTGGTGTACTCCTGACTCGTGCGCATGCTCAGTCCTTCGGACTGTCGTTGACACGGCCCAGTTTGGGACGGGATTTTGGTCAAAGTGTGGTCCAAACGTCGGCAAATTTGGAGGTCGAAAAATGTTCCGACGAACTTCAAATTTTGCATGCTCCAAAGACTCTATATTGCGCACTTGTCCTAAAAAATTGACAGACTTTCGCCGGGAAATGGCAGAGAAATTTCAGAGTTTAGAAAAAAAGGGGTTGGCGCTTCCTGGTTGCTCCCGCAACCTGTGGCTGTCTGTACACACCTCTTTGGTGTACTCCTGACTCGTGCGCATGCTCAGTCCTTCGGACTGTCGTTGACACGGCCCAGTTTGGGACGGGATTTTGGTCAAAGTGTGGTCCAAACGTCGGCAAATTTGGAGGTCGAAAAATGTTCCGACGAACTTCAAATTTTGCATGCTCCAAAGACTCTATATTGCGCACTTGTCCTAAAAAATTGACAGACTTTCGCCGGGAAATGGCAGAGAAATTTCAGAGTTTAGAAAAAAAAGTGGTTGGCGCTTCCTGGATGCTCCCGCAACCTGTGGCTGTCTGTATTTTTTTTTTTTGGTATTGGTATTTTATTTCATACACCTCGTGGCCAAACGGCCAAATTACATGTATGTTACAGAAATAATACATCAAAAGATAAGACACCATATAACCACATCACATCCTCACATAATAATAATAACCTGACAAGGGTAAACCCTATTCAAAGTTTAAAAGTGCTAAAATTTACTTATTCAGAATATCAATAAAAAAGGGAATGGGACTTTTCTTAAACCGTGTGGTTCTGACAGAAGCTGAGAAATTGTGTGACTGTTTCTAAGACGTCTACCATGGTTCTCAAATCTGGTTGGAGGCAACAAGGAAGAAGTGCGAATGTTTTTTACCAAGTGTTTTGGCAAATTTAATGCAATGGCTTAATCTCCTATCGGCCAGGGATTCTAGTTTACAGATATAAAGGCTGTCCTCATACCCATTAAAATTATGACCCAATATAATCTTACAAGCTCTCTTTTGAATGGATTCAATATCATCGGATTGTTTACATGTGAGACCAGAATGCCATATGACGTCAGCATATTCAAGGACAGGTCTGACATAACCAGTGTACACTGTAATAAGCTCGAATAAATTAAAACCAAACCTTTTCAAAGTGCGTAACAGAAACAATTTCTTGTTGCCTTTTCAAGTAGTTTTTTTACTTGAACGGTCCATTTGAGGTCATTTGCAGCCACAGCCCTAAAACTTTAGCTTCAGAGACGTATGGAATTCTCACTGTACCGATATGTAGGTTACTAAACAAAGGAGGAGTTTTTCTAAAGCAGACATGGATGGCCTGACATTTGCTGGGATTTAATTTCAGATGATTCTCATCAGGACCACAGACGAAAATTTTCTAATTGAGTCTGCATAGAGCCTGGATTGTTGGCAGAACGATTCTCGGCAAATGTCAGGTCATCAACATACTTCCAACATTTAGTACTCGCATCGTGGCGGCAGAATTAACAAGGATTTGAAAACATAAAGGGCCAAGTTTGGTTCCCTGTGGGACACCTCCATTCAAAAAAACATAATCTGACAAAATACTGTACACACCTCTTTGGTGTACTCCTGACTCGTGCGCATGCTCAGTCCTTCGGACTGTCGTTGACACGGCCCAGTTTGGACGGGATTTTGGTCAAAGTGTGGTCCAAACGTCGGAAATTTGGAGGTCGAAAAATGTTCCGACGAACTTCAAATTTTGCATGCTCCAAAGACTCTATATTGCGCACTTGTCCTAAAAAATTGACAGACTTTCGCCGGGAAATGGCAGAGAAATTTCAGAGTTTAGAAAAAAAAGGGGTTGGCGCTTCCTGGTTGCTCCCGCAACCTGTGGCTGTCTGTACACACCTCTTTGGTGTACTCCTGACTCGTGCGCATGCTCAGTCCTTCGGACTGTCGTTGACACGGCCCAGTTTGGACGGGATTTTGGTCAAAGTGTGGTCCAAACGTCGGCAAATTTGGAGGTCGAAAAATGTTCCGACGAACTTCAAATTTTGCATGCTCCAAAGACTCTATATTGCGCACTTGTCCTAAAAAATTGACAGACTTTCGCCGGGAAATGGCAGAGAAATTTCAGAGTTTATAAAAAAAAGGGGTTGGCGCTTCCTGGTTGCTCCCGCAACCTGTGGCTGTCTGTACACACCTCTTTGGTGTACTCCTGACTCGTGCGCTATGCTCAGTCCTTCGGACTGTCGTTGACACGGCCCAGTTTGGGACGGGATTTTTGGTCAAAGTGTGGTCCAAACGTCGGCAAATTTGGAGGTCGAAAAATGTTCCGACGAACTTCAAATTTTGCATGCTCCAAAGACTCTATATTGCGCACTTGTCCTAAAAAATTGACAGACTTTCGCCGGGAAATGGCAGAGAAATTCAGAGTTTAGAAAAAAAAAAGGGGTTGGCGCTTCCTGGATGCTCCCGCAACCTGTGGCTGTCTGTACACACCTCTTTGGTGTACTCCTGACTCGTGCGCATGCTCAGTCCTTCGGACTGTCGTTGACACGGCCCAGTTTGGGACGGGATTTTGGTCAAAGTGTGGTCCAAACGTCGGCAAATTTGGAGGTCGACAAATGTTCCGACGAACTTCAAATTTTGCATGCTCCAAAAACTCTATATGCGCACTTGTCCTAAAAAATTGACAGACTTTCGCCGGGAAATGGCAGAGAAATTTCAGAGTTTAGAAAAAAAAAGGGGTTGGCGCTTCCTGGTTGCTCCCGCAACCTGTGGCTGTCTGTACACACCTCTTTGGTGTACTCCTGACTCGTGCGCATGTTCAGTCCTTCGGCTGTCGTTGACACGGCCCAGTTTGGGACGGGCGAGTTTTGGTCAAAGTGTGGTCCAAACGTCGGCAAATTTGGAGGTCGAAAATGTTCCGACGAACTTCAAATTTTGCATGCTCCAAAGACTCTATATTGCGCACTTGTCCTAAAAAATTGACAGACTTTCGCCGGGAAATGGCAGAGAAATTTCAGAGTTTAGAAAAAAAAGGGGTTGGCACTTCCTGGATGCTCCCGCAACCTGTGGCTGTCTGTACACACCTCTTTGGTGTACTCTGACTCGTGCGCATGCTCAGTCCTTCGGACTGTCCGTTGACACGGCCCAGTTTGGGACGGGATTTTGGTCAAAGTGTGGTCCAAACGTCGGCAAATTTGGAGGTCGAAAAATGTTCCGACGAACTTCAAATTTTGCATGCTCCAAAGACTCTATATTGCGCACTTGTCCTAAAAATTGACAGACTTTCGCCGGGAAATGGCAGAGAAATTTCAGAGTTTAGAAAAAAAAGGAGTTGGCGCTTCCTGGTTGCCTCCCGCAACCTGTGGCTGTCTGTACACACCTCTTTGGTGTACTCCTGACTCGGGCGCATGCTCAGTCCTTCGGACTGTCGTTGACACGGCCCAGTTTGGGACGGGATTTGGTCAAAGTGTGGTCCAAACGTCGGCAAATTTGGAGGTCGAAAAATGTTCCGACGAACTTCAAATTTTGGCATGCTCCAAAGACTCTATATTGCGCACTTGTCCTAAAAAATTGACAGACTTTCGCCGGGAAATGGCAGAGAAATTTCAGAGTTTAGAAAAAAAAAGGGGTTGGCGCTTCCTGGATGCTCCCGCAACCTGTGGCTGTCTGTACACACCTCTTTGGTGTACTCCTGACTCGTGCGCATGCTCAGTCCTTCGGACTGTCGTTGACACGGCCCAGTTTGGGACGGGATTTTGTCAAAGTGTGGTCCAAAACGTCGGCAAATTTGGAGGTCGACAAATGTTCCGACGAACTTCAAATTTTGCATGCTCCAAAGACTCTATATTGCGCACTTGTCCTAAAAAATTGACAGACTTTCGCCGGGAAATGGCAGAGAAAATTTCAGAGTTAGAAAAAAAAAGGGTTGGCGCTTCCTGGTTGCTCCCGCAACCTTGTGGCTGTCTGTACACACCTCTTTGGTGTACTCCTGACTCGTGCGCATGTTCAGTCCCTTCGGACTGTCGTTGACACGGCCCAGTTTGGGACGGGATTTTGGTCAAAGTGTGGTCCAAACGTCGGCAAATTTGGAGGTCGAAAAATGTTCCGACGAACTTCAAATTTTGCATGCTCCAAAGACTCTATATTTGCGCACTTGTCCTAAAAAATTGACAGACTTTCGCCGGGAAATGGCAGAGAAATTTCAGAGTTTAGAAGGAAAAAGGGGTTGGCACTTCCTGGATGCTCCCGCAACCTGTGGCTGTCTGTACACACCTCTTTGGTGTACTCCTGACTCGTGCGCATGCTCAGTCCTTCGGACTGTCGTTGACACGGCCCAGTTTGGACGGATTTTGGTCCAAAGTGTGGTCCAAAACGTCGGCAAATTTGGAGGTCGAAAAATGTTCCGACGAACTTCAAATTTGGCATGCTCCAAAGACTCTATATTGCGCACTTGTTCCTAAGAAAAATTGACAGACTTTCGCCGGGAAACATGGCAGAGAAATTTTCAGAGTTTAGAAAAAAAAGGGGTTGGCGCTTCCCTGGTTGCTCCGCAACCTGTGGCTGTCTGTACACACCTCTTTGGTGTACTCCTGACTCGGGCGCATGCTCAGTCCTTCGGACTGTCGTTGACACGGCCCAGTTTGGGACGGGATTTTGGTCAAAGTGTGGTCCAAACGTCGGCAAATTTGGAGGTCGAAAAATGTTCCGACGAACTTCAAATTTTGCATGCTCCAAAGACTCTATATTGCGCACTTGTCCTAAAAAATTGACAGATTTTCGCCGGGAAATGGCAGAGAAATTTCAGAGTTTAGAAAAAAAAGGGGTTGGCGCTTCCTGGATGCTCCCGCAACCTGTGCTGTCTGTACACACCTCTTTGGTGTACTCCTGACTCGTGCGCATGCTCAGTCCTTCGGACTGTCGTTGACACGGCCTAGTTTGGGACGGGATTTTGGTCAAAGTGTGGTCCAAAACGTCGGCAAATTTGGAGGTCGACAAATGTTCCGACGAACTTCAAATTTTGCATGCTCCAAAGACCTCTATATTGCGCACTTGTCCTAAAAAAATTGACAGACTTTCGCCGGGAAATGGCAGAGAAATTTCAGAGTTTAGAAAAAAAAAGGGGTTGGCGCTTCCTGGTTGCTCCCGCAACCTGTGGCTGTCTGTACACACCTCTTTGGTGTACTCCTGACTCGTGCGCATGTTCAGTCCTTCGGACTGTCGTTGACACGGCCCAGTTTGGGACGGGATTTTGGTCAAAGTGTGGTCCAAACGTCGGCAAATTTGGAGGTCGAAAAAATGTTCCGACGAACTTCAAATTTTGCATGCTCCAAAGACTCTATATTGCGCACTTGTCCTAAAAAATTGACAGACTTTCGCCGGGAAATGGCAGAGAAATTTCAGAGTTTAGAAAAAAAAGGGGTTGGCACTTCCTGGATGCTCCCGCAACCTGTGGCTGTCTGTACACACCTCTTTGGTGTACTCCTGACTCGTGCGCTATGCTCAGTCCTTCGGACTGTCGTTGACACGGCCCAGTTTGGGACGGATTTTGGTCAAAGTGTGGTCCAAACGTCGGCAAATTGGAGGTCGAAAATGTTCCGACGAACTTCAAATTTTGCATGCTCCAAAGACTCTATATTGCGCACTTGTCCTAAAAAATTGACAGACTTTCGCCGGAAATTGGAGCAGAGAAATTTCAGAGTTTAGAAAAAAAAGGAGTTGGCGCTTCCCGGTTGCTCCCGCAACCTGTGGCTGTCTGTACACACCTCTTTGGTGTACTCCTGACTCGGGCGCATGCTCAGTCCTTCGGACTGTCGTTGACACGCCCAGTTTGGGACGGGATTTTGGTCAAAGTGTGGTCCAAACGTCGGCAAATTTGGAGGTCGAAAAATGTTCCGACGAACTTCAAATTTTGCATGCTCCCAAAGACTCTATATTGCGCATCTTGTCCTAAAAAATTGACAGACTTTCGCCGGTAAATGGCAGAGAAATTTCAGAGTTAGGAAAAAAAAGGGGTTGGCGCTTCCTGGATGCTTCCCGCAACCTGTGGCTGTCTGTACACACCTCTTGGTGTACTCCTGACTCGTGCGCATGCTCAGTCCTTCGGACTGTCGTTGACACGGCCCAGTTTGGGACGGGATTTTGGTCTAAGTGTGGTCCAAACGTCGGCAAATTTGGAGGTCGACAAATGTTCCGACGAACTTCCGAAATTTGCATGCTCCAAAGACTCTATATTGCGCACTTGGTCCTAAAAATTGACAGACTTTCGCCGGGAAATGGCAGAGAAATTTCAGAGTTTAGAAAAAAAAAAGGGGTTGGCGCTTCTGGTTGCTCCCGCAACCTGTGGCTGTCTGTACACACCTCTTTGGTGTACTCCTGACTCGTGCGCATGTTCAGTCCTTCGGACTGTCGTTGACACGGCCCAGTTTGGACGGGATTTTGGTCAAAGTGTGGTCCAAACGTCGGCAAATTTGGAGGTCGAAAAATGTTCCGACGAACTTCAAATTTTGCATGCTCCAAAGACTCTATATTGCGCACTTGTCCTAAAAAATTGACAGACTTTCGCCGGGAAATGGCGAGAGAAATTTCAGAGTTTAGAAAAAAAAGGGGTTGGCACTTCCTGGATGCTCCCGCAACCTGTGGCTGTCTGTACACACCTCTTTGGTGTACTCCTGACTCGTGCGCATGCTCAGTCCTTCGGACTGTCTGTTGACACGGCCCAGTTTGGGACGGGATTTTGGTCAAAGTGTGGTCCAAACGTCGGCAAATTTGGAGGTCGAAAAATGTTCCGACGAACTTCAAATTTTGCATGCTCCAAAGACTCTATATTGCGCACTTGTCCTAAAAAATTGACAGACTTTCGCCGGGAAATGGCTAGAGAATTTCAGAGTTTAGAAAAAAAAGGAGTTGGCGCTTTCCTGGTTGCTCCCGCAACCTGTGGCTGTCTGTACACACCTCTTTGGTGTACTCCTGACTCGTGCGCATGTTCAGTCCTTCGGACTGTCGTTGACACGGCCCAGTTTGGGACGGGGATTTTGGTCAAAGTGTGGTCCAAACGTCGGCAAATTTGGAGGTCGAAAAATGTTCCGACGAACTTCAAATTTTGCATGCTCCAAAGACTCTATATTGCGCACTTGTCCTAAAAAATTGACAGACTTTCGCCGGGGAAATGGCAGAGAAATTTCAGAGTTAGAAAAAAAAAGGGTTGGCGCTTCCTGGTTGCTCCCGCTACCTGTGGCTGTCTGTACACACCTCTTTGGTGTACTCCTGACTCGTGCGCATGCTCAGTCCTTCGGACTGTCGTTGACACGGCCCAGTTTGGGGACGGGATTTTGGTCAAAGTGTGGTCCAAACGTCGGCAAATTTGAGGTCGAAAAATGTTCCGACGAACTTCAAATTTTGCATGCTCCAAAGACTCTATATTGCGCACTTGTCCTAAAAAATTGACAGACTTTCGCCGGGAAATGGCAGAGAAATTTCAGAGTTTAGAAAAAAAAGGGGTTGGCGCTTCCTGGATGCTCCCGCAACCTGTGGCTGTCTGTACACACCCTCTTTGGTGTACTCCTGACTCGGTGCGCATGCTCAGTCCTTCGGACTGTCCGTGACACGGCCCAGTTTGGGACGGGATTTTGGTCAAAGTGTGGTCCAAACGTCGGCAAATTTGGAGGTCGAAAAATGTTCCGACGAACTTCAAATTTTGCATGCTCCAAAGACTCTATATTGCGCACTTGTCCTAAAAAATTGACAGACTTTCGCCGGGAAATGGCAGAGAAATTTCAGAGTGTAGAAAAAAAAGGGGTTGGCGCTTCCTGGTTGCTCCCGCAACCTGTGGCTGTCTGTACACACCTCTTTGGTGTACTCCTGACTCGTGCGCATGCTTCAGTCCTTCGGACTGTCGTTGACACGGCCCAGTTTGGGACGGATTTTGGTCAAAGTGTGGTCCAAACGTCGGCAAATTTGGAGGTCGAAAAATGTTCCGACGAACTTCAAATTTTGCATGCTCCAAAGACTCTATATTGCGCACTTGTCCTAAAAAATTGACAGACTTTCGCCGGAAATGGCAGAGAAATTTCAGAGTTTAGAAAAAAAAGGGGTTGGCGCTTCCTGGATGCTCCCCGCAACCGTGGCTGTCTGTACACACACTCTTTGGTGTACTCCTGACTCGTGCGCATGCTCAGTCCTTCGGACTGTTGTTGACGACGGCCCAGTTGGGACGGGATTTTGGTCATAAGTGTGGTCCAAACGTCGGCAAATTTGAGGTCGAAAAATGTTCCGAACGAACTTCAAATTTTGCATGCTCCAAAGACTCTATATTGCGGCACTTGTCCTAAAAAATTGACAGACTTTCGCCGGGAAATGGCAGAGAAATTTCAGAGTTTAGAAAAAAAAGAGGGTTGGCGCTTCTGGTTGCTCCCGCAACCTGTGGCTGTCTGTACACACCTCTTTGGTGTACTCCTGACTCGTGCGCATGCTCAGTCCTTCGGACTGTCGTTGACACGGCCCAGTTTGGGACGGGATTTTGGTCAAAGTGTGGTCCAAACGTCGGCAAATTTGGAGGTCGAAAAATGTTCCGACGAACTTCAAATTTTGCATGCTCCAAAGACTCTATATTGCGCACTTGTCCTAAAAAATTGACAGACTTCGCCGGGAAATGGGCAGAGAAATTTCAGAGTTTAGAAAAAAAAAGGGTTTGGCGCTTCCTGGGTTGCTCCCGCAACCTGTGGCTGTCTGTACACACCTCTTTGGGTGTACTCCTGACTCGGGCGCATGCTCAGTCCTTCGGACTGTCGTTGACACGGCCAGTTTGGGACGGGATTTTGGTCAAAGTGTGGTCCAAAACGTCGGCAAATTTGGAGGTCGAAAAATGTTCCGACGAACTTCAAATTTTGCATGCTCCAAAGACTCTATATTGCGCACTTGTCCTAAAAAATTGACAGACTTTCGCCGGGAAATGGCAGAGAAATTTCAGAGTTTAGAAAAAAAAGGGGTGGCGCTTCCTGGATGCTCCCGCAACCTGTGGCTTGTCTGTACACACCTCTTGGTGTACTCCTGACTCGTGCGCATGCTCAGTCCTTCGGACTGTCGTTGACACGGCCCAGTTTGGGGACGGGGATTTTGGTCAAAGTGTGGTCCAAACGTCGGCAAATTTGGAGGTCGACAAATGTTCCGACGAACTTCACAATTTTGCATGCTCCAAAGACTCTATATTGCGCACTTGTCCTAAAAAATTGACAGACTTTCGCCGGGAAATGGCAGAGAAATTTCAGAGGTTTAGAAAAAAAAGGGGTTGGCGCTTCCTGGTTGCTCCCGCAACCTGTGGGCTGTCTGTACACACCTCTTTGGTGTACTCCTGACTCGTGCGCATGTTCAGTCCTTCGGACTGTCGTTGACACGGCCCAGTTTTGGGACGGGATTTTGGTCAAAGTGTGGTCCAAACGTCGGCAAATTTGGAGGTCGAAAAATGTTCCGACGAACTTCAAATTTTGCATGCTCCAAAGACTCTATATTGCGCACTTGTCCTAAAAAATTGACAGACTTTCGCCGGGAAATGGCAGAGAAAATTTCAGAGTTTAAAAAAAAAGGGGTTGGCACTTCCTGGATGCTCCCGCAACCTGTGGCTGTCTGTACACACCTCTTTGGTGTACTCCTGACTCGTGCGCATGCTCAGTCCCTTCGGACTGTCGTTGACACGGCCCAGTTTGGGACGGGATTTTGGTCAAAGTGTGGTCCAAACGTCGGCAAATTTGGAGGTCGAAAAATGTTCCGACGAACTTCAAATTTTGCATGCTCCAAAGACTCTATATTGCGCACTTGTCCTAAAAAATGACAGACTTTCGCCGGGAAATGGCAGAGAAATTTCAGAGTTTAGAAAAAAAAGGAGTTGGCGCTTCCTGGTTGCTCCCGCAACCTGTGGCTGTCTGTACACACCTCTTTGGTGTACTCCTGACTCGTGCGCATGTTCAGTCCTTCTGGACTGTCGTTGACACGGCCCAGTTTGGGACGGGATTTTTGGTCAAAGTGTGGTCAAACGTCGGCAAATTTGGAGGTCGAAAAATGTTCGACGAACTTCAAATTTTGCATGCTCCAAAGACCTCTATATTGCGCACTTGTCCTAAAAAATTGACAGACTTTCGCCGGGAAATGGCAGAGAAATTTCAGAGTTTAGAAAAAAAAGGGGTTGGCGCTTCCTGGTTGCTCCCGCAACCTGTGGCTGTCTGTACACACCTCTTTGGTGTACTCCTGACTCGTGCGCATGCTCAGTCCTTCGGACTGTCGTTGACACGGCCCAGTTTGGGGACGGGATTTTGGTCAAAGTGTGGTCCAAACGTCGGCAAATTTGGAGGTCGAAAAATGTTCCGACGAACTTCAATTTTGCATGCTCCAAAGACTCTATATTGCGCACTTGTCCTAAAAAATTGACAGACTTTCGCGGGAAATGGCAGAGAAATTTCAGGTAGGTTTAGAAAAAAGTCAGGGGTTGGCGCTTCCTGGATGCTCCCGCAACCTGTGGCTGTCTGTACACACCTCTTTGGTGTACTCCTGACTCGTGCGCATGCTCAGTCCTTCGGACTGTCGTTGACACGGCCCAGTTTGGGACGGGATTTTGGTCAAAGTGTGGTCCAAACGTCGGCAAATTTGGAGGTCGAAAAATGTTTCCGACGAACTTCAAATTTTGCATGCTCCAAAGACTCTATATTGCGCACTTGTCCTAAAAAATTGACAGACTTTCGCCGGGAAATGGCAGAGAAATTTCAGAGTTTTAGAAAAAAAAGGGGTTGGCGCTTCCTGGTTGCTCCCGCAACCTGTGGCTGTCTGTACACACCTCTTTGGTGTACTCCTGACTCGTGCGCATGCTCAGTCCTTCGGACTGTCGTTGACACGGCCCAGTTTGGGACGGGATTTTGGTCCAAAGTGTGGTCCAAACGTCGGCAAATTTGGAGGTCGAAAAATGTTCCGACGAACTTCAAATTTGCATGCTCCAAAGACTCTATATTGCGCACTTGTCCTAAAAAATTGACAGACTTTCGCCGGGAAATGGCAGAGAAATTTCAGAGTTTAGAAAAAAAAGGGGTTGGCGCTTCCTGGATGCTCCCGCAACCTGTGGCTGTCTGTACACACCTCTTTGGTGTACTCCTGACTCGTGCGCATGCTCAGTCCTTCGGACTGTCGTTGACACGGCCCCAGTTTGGGACGGGATTTTGGTCAAAGTGTGGTCCAAACGTCGGCAAATTTGGAAGTCGAAAAATTGTTCCGACGAACTTCAAATTTTGCATGCTCCAAAGACTCTATATTGCGCACTTGTCCTAAAAAATTGACAGACTTTCGCCGGGAAATTGGCAGAGAAATTTCAGAGTTTAGAAAAAAAAGGAGGTTGGCGCTTCCTGGTTGCTCCCCGCAACCTGTGGCTGTCTGTACACACCTCTTTGGTGTACTCCTGACTCGGCGCATGCTCAGTCCTTCGGGACTGTCGTTGACACGGCCCAGTTTGGGACGGGATTTTGGTCAAAGTGTGGTCCAAACGTCGGCAAATTGGAGGTCGAAAAATGTTCCGACGAACTTCAAATTTTGCATGCTCCAAAGACTCTATATTGCGCACTTGTCCTAAAAAATTGACAGACTTTCGCCGGGAAATGGCAGAGAAATTTCAGAGTTTAGAAAAAAAAGGGGTTGGCGCTTCCTGGATGCTCCCCGCAACCTGTGGCTGTCTGTACACACCTCTTTGGTGTACTCCTGACTCGTGCGCATGCTCAGCTCCTTCGGACTGTCGTTGACACGGCCCAGTTTGGGACGGGATTTTGGTCAAAGTGTGGTCCAAACGTCGGCAAATTTGGAGGTCGAAAAATGTTCCGACGAACTTCAAATTTTGCATGCTCCAAAGACTCTATATTGCGCACTTGTCCTAAAAAATTGACAGACTTTCGCCCGGGAAATGGCAGAGAAATTTCAGAGTTTAGAAAAAAAGGGGGTTGGCGCTTCCTGGATGCTCCCCGCAACCTGTGGCTTGTCTGTACACACCTCTTTGGTGTACTCCTGACTCGTGCGCATGCTCAGTCCTTCGGACTGGTCGTTGACACGAGCCCAGTTTTGGGACGGATTTTGTGTCAAAGTGTGGGTCCAAACGTCGGCAGAATTTGGAGGTCGAAAAATGTTCCGACGAACTTCAAATTTTGCATGCTCCAAATGACTCTATATTGCGCACTTGTCCTAAAAAATTGACAGACTTTCGGCCGGGAAATGGCCAGAGAAATTTCAGAGTTTAGAAAAAAAAGGGGTTTGCGCGAGCTTCCTGGTTGCTCGCGCAACCTGTGGCCTGTCTTGGTACACAGCCTCTTGGTGTACTCACTGATCTCGTTGAGCGCATGCTCAGTCCTTCGGACTGTCGTTGACACGGCCCAGTTGGGACGGCGTTTTGTGTCAAAGTGGTGGTCCAAACTGTCGGCAAATTTGGAGTCGAAAAATCTGTTCCGACGAACTTCAAAATTTGCATGCTCCAGAAGACTCTATATTGCGCACCTTGTCCTAAAAAAATGTTGGGACAGACTTTCGTCCGGGAAATGGCAAAGAAATTTTCCAGATTTTAGAAAGAAAAAAAAAAAAAAAAAAAAAAAAAAAAAGACACGGGTTCTGGCCTTCCTGGATGCTCCCCAACTGTGCTGTCTGTACCCACCTCTTTGTGTACTCCTGACTCGTGCGCATGGCTTCCAGTCCTTCGGACTGAGTCCGTGACACACGCCCAGTTTTAGGAGCGTGATTTCTGTCAAAGTTGTGGAGAAACGTCGGCAATTTGGACGGTGTGAAAAATGTTTCTCGACGACTGTCAAATTGTTGGCATGCTCCAAAGACTCTATTACTATGACGCACTTTGTCCGAAAAATTGACAGAACTTCGCCAGGTAAGATGGCAGAAGAAATTTCAAGTTTGAGAAAAAGCAAACGGGATAGCGCTTCCGGGATGCTCCCGCAACCTGTGGCTGTCTGTACACACCTCTTGTGAGTTACTCCTGCACATCCGTGCGCATGCTCAGTCCTTCGGACTGTCGTTGACCGGCCAGTTTGGGACCGGGATTTGGTCAAGTGTGGTCCCAAACGTCGGCAAATTGGAGAGGTCGAAAAATGTTCCGACGAACTTCAAATTTTGCATGCTCTCAAAGACTATCTATATTGCGCACTTCTGCGTCCCTAAAAAATTGACAGAACTTTTCGCCGGAAATGGCAGAAAATTTCAGAGTTTAGTAAAAAAAAGGGTTGTGCGCCTTCCTGGTTCTCCCGCACCCTGTGGCTGTTCTGTACACACCGTCTTTGGGCTGTACACTGCGACTACGGTGCGCAGTGCTGCATGTCCCTTCGGACTGTCGTTGACACTGCCCATTTTTGGAGGACGGATTTTTGGTTCAAAGTGTTGGTCGCAAACGCGGCAAAATTCTTTGGAGGTCGAAAAAGAGTTCCGACGAACTCCCAAAATTTGCATGCTCCAAAGACTCTATATTGTGCGTCGGCACTTGTCCTTAAAAAATGACAGACTTTCGCCGGGAAATGGCAGAGAAATTTAGATCTTTAGAAAAAAAAGGGGTTGGCGCTTCCTGGATGCTCCCGCAACCTGTCAGGCTGTCTGTACACACCTCTTTTGGTGTAACTCCTATGACGGATCGTGCTCATGCTCAGTCCTTCGGACTGTCCGTTGACACGGTGTGCCCAGTTTGGTACGGGATTTTGGTCAAAGTGTGGTCCAAACGTCGGCAAATTTGAGCGCACTGAAAATGTTCCGACGACAACTCAAATTTTGGCATGTTCCAAAGACTCTATATTGCGCACTTGACTCCTAAAAAATTGACAGACTTCGTCGGGAAATGGCAGAGAAATTTCAGAGTTTAGAAAAAAAGGGGTTTGGCGCTTCCTGGTCTTGCTTCCCCGCAACCTGTGGCTGTCTGTACACAACCGCTCTATGTGAACTCCTGACTCGTGCGCATGCTCCAGTTCTTCGCACGTCGTTGACACGGTTGCCACGAGTTTGGATCGCGGATTTTGTCAAAGTATGTATCCAAACGTCGGACAATTTGGAGTCGAAAATGTATTCCGACGAACTTCAATTTAGCATGCTCCAAGACTCTATATTGCGGCAACATTGTCCAAACAAAATTGACAGACTTTCCCGGGAA